>JAECUM010001950.1:0-140475 GCA_016617855.1 Megalonaias nervosa
GCTGATTCAGTCAACTTTATTTTTGATTTATTTCTTGTAAAGGTCTTATAACAATTATGTCAATAAACTCAGCTAAACCAGTAGTGGATTTGGGTGCTCTTTTTGAGACAGGTAAAACTGGAGGGACAAGAAAACAGTGACAATCATGACATAAACTGTTACATTTGGTGAAAACAAGAATTGAACAAAGGCATCACAGCTTGACTTACATAACATTTTCTCAAATTTAGTATGTGCTTGAAGATGTATTTTGCTTTACTGTTAAATTTCAAAAGTCTTAATGTCAGTTTAACGGTGCTAATCATAAATTACCAAACTTGTTGCAAGACATAGGTTATATATAATTTTCCTGTTGTAGTTTGTGAATAGTCAACAGGCAACAAATTTGAAATTTAAGTCATTACCGTAGTCAAAATGAGGTGTTTGATGAAAGTGGGGCCAGAAAGTGCATTTTAAAAAGGATTTGAGTGGATTGACCACCCTGGCATTTCTCCAATCATTATCAGTATATTTTTCTTTGAAATACCATCAACATTTGAAGGGTTTAACCTCTGACTCACATAACAAAGTTTCCTTCAAGCTCATCTGCTTTAATATGCCTGCAGCATTGGACTATATTGCTCATGTATAGCCTGCAGTTTCATTCTTCCACTGACACGAATGAAATCTCCTATTTCCCAGGGGCATCAGAACAATTTCTTAGGTGAGGCATCTTTTATAATGGTTGGGGCACTTTGTAATGTTAGTGATAGAAATGTGCCAGTAAATATGACTACTGCAAACTTTCAGAAAGATCCTCTCAGCAAAAGACTGTAAAATTATATTAATGATCAGATAACTGTTTTTTCAGCACCCGTATAGTTTGGAATAAATACATATTACCCATAATGTGTCTTCACACTCATCTGTATGACTTATATTTTTAGATATTATCTATCCCTTTGGGCTGCCTAGGAGACTTGCACATTTTAACCAATTTTTGTTTTACTATAAAATCCTTTTTTTAGATTTCAGTATACAACTGAATTTTTTTTTCTTGTCTTCAGTAAAAGTTATAAATACTTAATTCCAGTTGGTTCCTGCTTTATAATATTTTTCACTTAAATCTGCATTCATCCAGGAGGTCCTTACTGATTAGAAATCATCAAAAATGCAATAAATTATGTGATATTCAAGTGGATCACATTTTGACTTTGCCTCATGCTTTCTTTATGTTTATTACATACCCATTTTAAATCTTATATGTTTGACTGGGTATTTGATACAGCTGTTCAATCCAAATTTCTCTCTCAGATATCCAGATTAGAACTACTTTGGTGTCTTCTTCGATATCCTTGTATCAATATTTTTAGATCAGAACTATTATAAATCCCAATTCATTTGCAACTGCATCCACACTGTAAAGCAAAACATATTTCAAAAGTTTAAAAGGAGTATATAATGAATATAAAGCGCATTCATGTTTTGTTCCAAGTCAAGGAAGGAACTCATTTGAAATGGCTTATGAATACATCTTAGCCCAATGGCCACATCATATCCCTGTGCCATATCAAACTTACTCTTTCCACTGACTCATAACAAGAGATATATTTAGTTTTGTATATTTAAAATAATTCTCATGCACGGTCTTTTCTTGAGTAATGTAATTCAGTACAAACAGATGGATGATATTAATTTATTTAACTCTTTTTATTGTTTTGCATTGTTTACAGACTTGTTTGTTCTTCAGAAAATCTCAAAAGTGTGCTAAATTGTTATCTGATGATTTTTGCAAGATGAAGTTGTGTTATGAGAGAATCCAGAACAAATTTTATCACTGGCACTCAATGTTAATCAGTATTACAGATAAAGTTGTTATAGCTCAAACTTATTTGGAGCAGGGAGCAAGTTTTAATTTATGCAAACTTTTAAGTGATTATGGCCACCCCTGTTGGCCCTGGTTCTGATGCCCTTGTTCTCTATTGCAAAACTAAAATTAATGCACATAAAATGGCCCAGAATCAGAATCCATGCACATTTACAAGTCTTTCATAATTTCAAATGTTTCTCCTCTGTAAGTTCTTTTTACTTGTGAAATGAATGGTCCCACATTATGATAGGATTATTGCTTTTGTATGTACTCAGTTATAGGTCGGGGCCAGCTGCAAACAACGTCAACACTGATCTGCCATTGGATAATACAGATCAGGGTCTGTGATGTTTGTTCTACTGATTACTCCTAACAAACTGCATAGAGTCAGAGCTGCCTGTGCATTATGTGATTGCAGATCTGGGTCTGTGCAGTGTGCAGTTGGGCTCGACTTATAAACAGGTATATATGGTTCTTGAATTCTATGAGCCACTGAAGCTGAAGAAGGATCATGTATTTCAGAAAGCATACGTTGTAAAAGCAATCTAAGTATTAGCCACCCACAAAATTTGTAAATTATTTAGAAAATATTTGACAAATATTTGTTGATTTTCTTTTAACAGTGTTGGTTAAAAATATCTCAACACCTAGTGTTTAGTGGGAGCAGTGTTGGGGATTTTAAATCGAAGGTGATATTAAGGAAAGGTTTGGTATGGTTTGATGTTTAACCACACAGCAACACAAGTAAGTTATTTAGTGCCGAGGCAATTTGGAGTAATTAGGTGCCATGCCTAAGGAGGACATGGAAAGGTAGCTGACCAGGGCTGATCTGATGGAAGGAATTAAAAAAAAAAACAACCTGCACCCTTTTGCTCACAAGTTCAGCATGCTAACCACTGAGCCACTGTGTTTCCTGCCTCCAGTTGTCATCTTTTAAGACATGCAAAAAACCAGAGAATGATAAAGGAAAGAGGGCACATGTATCGTATGAGATGAAATTTTAATTAGTTAACCCTTTACCTCATGCAAGCGCCTTTGGACACCTCTACTTCATTCTCATGGAAGCACCTTTGGATGCCTCTACCCAATTCGCATGTAAGCGCTTTTTGATGCCTCTACACCATTCTCATGGAAGCGCCTTTCGACGCCTGCTGTAAAACATTAGCCATTTTGAGCGGGTTTTCCTAGTACCACCTTCGAGGAAAACCCCCTATTAGATACTACATTCACTGGTGTGAGTGACCATTATGTCAGATCACGTGGTTACTGTTTATGCTCTGGTCGAAATCTGCTATTTAAAGTAACTGGGTCATATTCTCCACACTCCAAAATGGAGGTCGCAGATTTCGTTCAGTACTTACTCGCATTTTCGCGATTAGAATCACAACTATAAAAGCTTCAATAACTTAGGTAAAGGCTCTGATATTGATGTAGGCAGCAATTAGGTTTTATAAATTATCAAATTCAGATGATTTAGTGACATAGACACAGACAAAGAACTTGTACATTTAGAGTATGAGAAATGGCAGCTAAGGTTGGTCACGCAGCTTCACTGACTTGACGGTGAACGAGTTCTCTCAAGATTTTAAAGCACATAAAAAATTCTTCCGTGAAAATTAATTATACAGCTATAACAGTCAGATTTTACTCTTAAACCTTTCCAGACATAATATATGTACCAAAAATGTAAAGTGGTTAAAATTGCTGTTAAACGTAACATACACTACACTGCTTAACAGTTAACAGGCAGGCCTATGTGTATGGAGTCGAACAGGTAACAGGTGTTCTGTTTATAGCGCACTGCACTGGGTAACTTTGCTGCATGTGTATCGAAGGGCTAAAAAGCCATACACTCTATGAGGTAAAGGGTTAACAACACTGGTTTTGAATGCTGTGGCATTATCAGTAAATATGATCAGTGTTCTTATGTTGTTATGGCTGGAAAGAACTGTCTATTTAGTTCAATGAATTTAATTTAAGAAACTTGGTTCTCATATTATTACCTATTATAAATATCTTGGGCCTCAAAAATAAAGTGGACAATGATGGGTCAAGATTAAACTCAACTCTACCAAAAATGAAATACAAGGACAACAGAACTGACATGAATTTCCATCAACTGCATCAGAAAAAACTCGTTAGGTACTTGTCCATCACCAATCGTCAGACCCATTATTCTTAAAGTTGCATTTCATCACAAAGAGATAACAAATTAAAATTATGGAATTACACGACTTTGTGGTTCTCCCTATGAATAGTGGTGAAAACATATTAAGCAAAGGTATGACAAAGTTAAAAATAAATAAGAAACAGCCAGGTGGTGACCTACAATGTCTGGCAGGCAATTTGGAATGTGAATAAGGTAGAGTATTTTTTGGTTTATTGTTCATCATGCACATGTACCATGATGTCAGCAAACCATGAACAAGGTCACTGTGTCACTTTCAACTATATAGCTGACCTTTAACTTAATGGTCATTGAGGCAAAGTGTAGCGGGCTCATGCACCTACTATCCAAGTGTTGCTATAATAAGCTGATTTGTTTCTGGCCTAAAACATTGCCCACCTGAAAAATCATAATGAACCCAATTAAGAATCAAGATAATGATCTGAAGCTGCACATTTACAAATTTAAGGAAATCAAATCTCAACATAAAAACACATACGTTACAGAGTGTAAATATTACTGTTTTTCAGACAGTGTGCAAGGGTTTCCTGAAAACTAAACAAGCCAACCTGGATGATCTTAGCAGTAATAAGATTATTGTTTTACATTATTAGCCTGCACTGCCAAAAACAAGCTCATAATATTTGCAGAAAATCACTATGGGGAGGGAATGCAGTTTTAACATATGTGAACACTTTATTTTTAAAGTAAAAAGTTTTTCCAGTTGAATAAAAGTGCCTTCATGACATTTGTAAAAGAATTTTTTTTCGTTTTTGGTGAACTGTTGCAAAAACATTGTGAAGTTTGGTTTCAAACGATCGTCACATCTGTTTTAATTAATTTTAAGAAAAGTACCAGTAACTCTGACACAATAGCTGTTGAGTAAAACCTAAAATGTCATTTTCATAATGTATATTCATGATAAATCAGAAAGAGAAGAACATTTAGGAGTTGATAGTTAAGTTGATAACAGGATATAAGTTAATACAGGAATTCATGGACTTTTAAAACAGGTTAATTGATAATCATAATGTTAAATTAAAGGCAAATAACAGCATTCTTGATCAGTCCAGAAGAAAGATGTTTTTATGACTATTTGCCAAGTAACACACTTTATTGAATGGAGTGTGTCTCTCCTCACAGCTAGGTACTTAGTCACCAATCACTTGATAAAGTTTAACCAATTTCTTTATACACTCACATGTCATTGATCTTTACCCCCTTTTGGGGCATCTTGCAATATTCTAAGTAATTTATCATGAAATTACTTAGAGATATGATCCCCAAACATTGGTGATATTCTTTATTATTCAGGAACGAAGGAGAGAAGCAGAACAGAGGAAAGCCAGAGAAGTTCTGCTACGGAGACAGAAGAGTGATCAGAATGACTCATCAGAGAGTGATGAGGAAACTAAGTATGACTCTTTGATGAAACCACTTTTTCAGCTTACTTTAAGTGTTCATTGTTTTCCTTTCGCAGTTTAAACCATATTGTTAAGAAATAATAATCTTTTTAAAGCCTATTTATCTAAAAGGCTTGGTTATCACTTCTGTTTCTAGAGGGTCAAAGTGCACTGTGGGATTATTAGACTAGTTCTTAGTTTTCACAAGCCATTCTTCCTGAGTAAAACTTAAAATGGAATGAGATGATTCATTACACATGTAGAAATAGTGCCATCTGCATAGCTAAGGTGTGGATTAATTCCATCATAGCATCACAGCATTAAATTGTTGATGAGGCAGGTATGTTCCACAGCTCTACAAATGCAGCATATTTTTGTATTTTCTGAAAAATTGTTGAGAAAAGCTGGACAAAGACGTATTTAATGCATTCAGATTATGCCAAAAATACTTTTTTAAGCATTGAGTTCCTATTTGCTAATGTATTGCTCTGGCTACATGTACATCCTTCATTTTATGATGGTACATGTGCTTAGAATAAATTCTTCTATAAAAACAAATTCCAGATATTCTGTGCATGTTTGAAATTATAGTATTTGATCACTGTGAAAACACTAGAATCCTTAATGTTTTCTGTTTTCTTAATAAGTTTGGGTGAATAGATTAAGGTTATTTGGAAATATGAAGGAAGATGCTGACTGTTCGGACGTGGAAATATTTGGAAATATGGTAGAACTTCGATTATCCGTCAGGGTGTGGGACCCAGACCATGACGGATATGAGAATAGATGGATAATAGAATATGTACATTAAAAATATTATACAGTAGACCAGGTCATCAAAATATCATAATATCTACATATGTATGTGTACCTATTTTTAATATTTTGACGTACAATGCCCTGACAGTTAACAGAGACTGAGGGTTAATAGGGTGATGGATAATTGAAGTTCTACTGTAACTTGGGTTAATGTTATAAAATTGGGTGAGTTTTGTTTCTTGAAAGATCTATTGCTTTCCCTCAAAAATTACATATAAGCAGCAGTGTCCCAATCCAATCCTAATTTAATTGTTCAAATGAATTAGACCTAGAAAAAAAAAAAGATTTTCAATCAAAGTAATCCTTGAGATCACAGTTAAAAATTATATTTAAAAAATAGACCATAGAGATACCATCACTAATGGTCAATTTTTGTACTGTATATTATCATAAGTTTGATCCAGCTGCAAGCAACAAAGACTCTGATGTGCCATTGCATAATGCACCAGCAGATCAGGGTCTGTGTTATTTGTTCTACTTGTTATTCCTAGTAAAGTGAATAGACATGGATTTTCCAATGCATTATATGATGGCAGATTTGGGTCTCTGCAGTTGTACACAAGTATATATGGTGCGCATGTGTGTAATGGGCGCTATCTGGCTGATGCCTTGATAAGATATTCTGATTTGAGAACTTATTCAGCTCAGATGTTAACAGCATACGTGTCAGTTTAGAAGGTATTACAGAAACCACATTTAAGTTAAAATATACAGTATTTGGTTGTATAGAATGAGCACTCAAATGTGAACAGTACAGACTGCAAGCTTCTTGTGTACAACATGGGCATCAAATGTGAACAGCAGAGGTGTATTAAAGGGTACATGGCACCTGGGGCAACAATGATGGCCCAAACGGGTTTTGGCACCCAAGGACATCTGGTGCCCATGGTTTTGGTGGCCCAGGACCTCTGGCACCTGGGGCAACCACCCTGTCTGCACCCCTCCATTATTACACTACTGGTGAACAGCAGACTCCAAGTTTCAGTTATATATACATGTAATGGGCACCCAAATGTGAACAGTATAGAGTTCAAGTTTCTGTTGCATGGATTGGGCACCCAGATACGAACAGTATAGACTCCAAACTTCTGTTGTACAGAATGGGCACCCAGATACGAACAGTATAGACTCCAAACTTCTGTTGTACAGAATGGGCACCCAGATACGAACAGTATAGACTCCAAACTTCTGTTGTACAGAATGGGCACCCAGATACGAACAGTATAGACTGCAAACTTCTGTTGTACAGAATGGGCACCCAGATACGAACAGTATAGACTCCAATCTTCTGTTGTACAGAATGGGCACCCAGATACGAACAGTATAGACTCCAATCTTCTGTTGTACAGAATGGGCACCCAGATACGAACAGTATAGACTCCAAACTTCTGTTGTACAGAATGGGCACCCAAAGAATTTTTGTTATAAATTTTGCTCATTATGCTACTGCAGATCAGGTGGTATACTGTTCTTTCAGCTCATCACACTGGTCAGTCGGCTTATGGTAATGCAGGTAATGGTAGAAGCAGATCATGATAACACCTAGATTTATGCTCTGATCTGTACAGCAGATCAAAATATCAGCAGATCAGGGTCCACACTGATTTATGCCCTGATCTGTTGGCTCATTGTGCTACAGCAGATCAGGGTACACCCTGATTTATGCCCTGATCTGTTGGCTCATTATGTTACAGCTGATCAGGATATCAGCAGATCATGGTCCACACTGATTTATACCCTAAACTGTTGACTTGTTTTGCTACTGCAGATAATGGTATACATTGTAACTTGATCTATCAGCTCTTACTACAGCTGAGCAGTTGAGCTCATTATGTTATCGCAGATCAGGTTATACACTGATATTTAAGCTCATTAAGCTACCACAGATCAGTGTATACCCCGATATTTTAGCTCGTTATGCTACAGCAGATCAGGATATAAAAAAGTGTTTTGCAATTGGATGTTGGTGATACATGGGTAACTATGGCATGTTGTACTAACATACCAGGTCATTCTCCATGACACCACTCTGGTGGCCTAGTGGTTAGAACATCTGCCTCAGATGTGGGAGGTCGCGGGATTGAACCCCAGCCAAGTCATACCAAAGACTTATAAAATGGTACTAACACCCACTGCTGCCTTGCCAGGAACTTGGCATTAAGAGGTTAGTGTTAGGATTGGTTGGCCTGGTGTCTGGATAATGTGATTGGGTTGGGACATCCTGCAGTATGTTTGTGGCATGATGCCCCAGTGCTGGACATAACTATAAACTGCCACACTGCAGACATCACAGCGATATGATTGAAAAATTGTTAAAGTTATCACACACACACACACACACACACACTATCTCAATGACTTATAGCCAGATTAAATTTAACTTGAATAAAAATTTGTAATTATTATTTTCTTTAATTAAGAAATTCTTGCAAATATTGACTTTGAAATGTGCAATGTGCACAGAATCTTTAAAAATGAATCTCAAGATTTGCAAGTGGATGTCAACTTTTCAGCAAATTTAAAATTACATTTTTTTACAGGAATGAACTTGACAAAAATACTGTCAGGAACTTAATTGGCAGGTCACAGAGCATAAAGATGAGTACCAAAGGAGAGGCAGGCAAAGATGTTCGCAGGGCTATCAGTTTCAAACGTGGAGATTCTGGTGGCATGGCTGCCCCTGTGCTACAAAAAGCTGTGGAGTTTCGGCAAGGGGAAGGGGTTGTGACACCTACCACCACTGATTCTGTGGAGGATCAAGAGGAAAAGGCACCCGAGTTACCCTCTGCCCCTCCCCCTGCAATGCAGGAACCTATTAGACCAACTAAAAAGGAAAACCTTTCTCCAGCTATGAGTCATATACAGAAACCAGTAGAATTGTTCAAGGATGAAAAGAAGTCAAAACGGACACCTAGTTTTAACCTTCGTGGAAGGACTCGTAGCTTCAAAGATAAGCATAAGTTACCTGAAAACCTACCACCCGTGGAAATGGAGGGAATTCTGGAAAGGAAACAAGAACTTCAAAGTGGTGGCAAAAAAGCCACAATTAGGTCATGGAAATCATACTATACAGTGCAGTTTGGTCAGTTACTATGTTTCTTTAAGGATAAAGAAGGTAAGATGACAAAAATTCCATATCAGATTACCATATGTACTTGTTTATAAGTCAAGCCAAACTGGAAGAAACAATGATCCTGATCTGCCATAGCATAATGCATCTGCAGATCAGGGTCTATATTGTTTGTTCTACTCCTAACAAACTGCACAGACCAAGATTTTGCAGTGCATTATACAATGGCAGATCTGAGTCTGTGCAGTTCGCAATTGTACTAATAAGTGAGTATATATGGTACATTTAGGATTTTTTTATTTTACAATATACATGTAGTGTTGATAGTCATTATCTCTGTGCGGTTCATGTTTGAGATTTAATAGCTGTTCCTGCTGCTGTGACACCCTGTATTACTGAGAATTTATGTTAAGTCATTTTTGGTGTTAAATACAGACTTGGTAACAAATCTCCAAATTACCATGTTTCTCCAAAAGTTTTGACAAAAATAACCCCAATTCAAACATGCAAGGAGAGGTACTCATCTAACACTAATATTAAAATGGTGGTGTACTTATTCAAATGATCAAACACATAATTCCAATCCAGTTTTGATCAGACTTGGCATATATGCTATATCGTCAAGCTCTTGGACAACTTGGAAAATGAGCAGATTAAATGAATGATCTCGCTACTGATTTTCTGAGCATGTTACCACTCTGGAAGCCATAATTATTTGATTTTTTTAAAATCAAGGTTCAAATATAGGCATATATGTTCACGATCTTGTACAAGTTCAGTGATGTACTGGGTCCTCACATATTAATGAGGCAATCTTCCACGTGCTTGGCTGAGCTTGTTACCACTCTAAAGACTATTTCTGATTCAGTTTTGATCCAAGGACCTAAATCAACAATATCTTGGATTATGAGCAAGATCCATGGATATAAATGTTGCAATTTTACACCTGACAGGCTGAACTTGTTAACAATTTGGTAATTCTGTTTCTGATCATATTTTTATCCGACTTGGTAAATAAGCTTATATCAGCAAGAAATATAATGAGTTTTTTTATGAGCAAGATCTGCGCATATTAATGAGATGATCAGTCATGTGATGTGTAGGGCGCTTTTTAGTACTGTAAATAAGGTAAATTAGTCAAGGTGATAGATTTTTATTATGAATGAAAATTATGCCTATTTTATGAAGTGATCTTGCATCTGATTGAGTACGGGTTTTTTTTATGACTGAAGTTTTTTACAACTCCAGAGACTATGTTTTTGATAGGATTTTTATCAGACTTTATAATCTTGGTTGAGTATGATTATGATTGCAATTCATGCATATTAATAATGTAGCCTTGCATTTGATTGGCTGAGCTTGTCAACACTAGCAACTCTATTCTGATTGTGATCACATTTATTATATAGTTTTGCTTATCATAAGATCTATGCATATTGATGAGGTAATCTTGCATGTGAGTGGCTGACCTCATTACCACTCAGGGGACCAGATTCCAGTTGGATTTTATTCCATCTTCAAATGAGCTTATATTAACAAATAAGAAAGATCTGTGCATATTTATGATATGCCATGCATCTGATTGACTGAGATTGTTACCTGTCCAGATCTGGAGAATATATTTCTCAATCAGTTTTCATAAAATTTGGTAAATGGGTTTATGTCATCAAGATCTTGGATGACTTTGATTATGAGCAAGAGACTGTGCATCTAAATCAGGGGTCTCAAACTCAAACCATCCTGAGGGCTGCATGAGGGCATTTTCGATGGCCCAAGGGCCGCACCACTTTTGTTATCTCTCATGACACCTTGTGACGCCAATCATTTTGCAGGCCACAAGATACGGCTTGGAGGGCTGCATGTTTGAGACCCCTGATCTAAATTATGATTTATCTTTCAAAATATTTTTTTTTATCAGGATATAGTAAATTATGTAAAATCAAAATGATATAAAGTCTTGGAGATAGTTTACTTATAGTTGAGTTATATTCATTGTTACAATACTCCATAAGCCTGCTTAGTGAAATGGTCAACTTTTAAGTTATGTAAGACAGATGAGTGATACAGGGCCCACTTGGACCTCTTGTTATTGTTTTTCTGTAGAGAAAACAGTTATAGTTATGGTTGACAAGATGATTTCTTTAGTTGCCAATCAGTTGAGGTTCTTCGCTTCACTTTTTGTGCAAGTTTTTCAATAAACCAGAAATGTTTACCTTGAATTTCGTATTTTAATGCATTTGATTTATATTGTATATCTAGTACATTTTAGTACATAGATCCTGTAAATAAATGACGGATTGATCATCAGTTACTGGGTATGTTACATTGTAGTCTTTAACATTCATGAAAATCTGTTGACCTTCCATACTTTAATGATTAATATGTTTCTCTTGCAGGTTTCTCAGAAAGATTGGCAGCTGTACCCCCTCTTAATTTGTATCAAGCAAATTGTGAAATAGCTACAGACTATACAAAGAAAAAGTACGTTCTAAGATTACGATTACGTGATGGAGCCGAAGTTTTGCTTGAGGCAACAAGTCAACAGGAGATGAGTGATTGGCTGAAGAAGATCAACCATTTTGCAGGTAAATGTTCTTTGAAGTTTTTGTCTTATATTGTATTGATATTTCATAACTAACTTCCCCTTACCTATATAAGAGGGCTGGATCAGGTCAGGTGTTGGGGGAGTTTCCAAAATTTCAAATGGGCCCTGACTTTCCTCAAAAGGGCACCAAACCAAAAGTCTGTTTCTGTTTTATTAAAGTGTGCATAATACCTGATAAACAGGCATAGGACTAAAATGATGGTCACATTTCAAGTGACCAGTGACTCTACATTTGTTTGCACTTTGTATGGTTTGGGTTTTTAGCCAGTGTTAGGTGGGTGGGATCCGGAAACCCCAGAAAACCCACTTGATCCAGCCTTGTATAAGTAATATCATTGTATTCAGAGGGTATGTGTAAATTGCTAATTACATACTCATATAATTTAATGGACAATTAGTAAAGTCATGGGTACAAATTTTGTTATGATTGCCTTCTCACAATTCCTGTTTTAGGTTACTGTGAATTTAATATTTTTTGTGAGGTACAACCACAAATTTTAAGATCAAAAGAAGAACAATGCTTCTGTGGAAACAGTAGAATCCCTTCTGTTTAAATGCTAATGGAAATGTCTGTTTTATTTCAAAACCACAAAACTGATCCCCCCAACAATAAATCCATATATTCATATTATAAATTTATGAAAAAGTAGGGAGCATACCTTTTTTACAGTTACTTTGTTTAGCATTATGATTTTCACTTATATGTTATCATACAGAACACATATTTTCATGCCTGCCAACCTTCCAGACAATGCTAGGGTGTTTTTCAATCTTAAACTGTGAGTTTTGAGGTTCATGAGGAATGTGGTTCAATGCACATAACTCAAATAAGTTATGTATAGTTGAAACTAATTTATCCCCATATAAGTTAGGTAAGTTGAAACTAAGTTATCTACATATATTATAAACACGATTTGGAAATTCTTCGACAGACTCACTGATGCAAATTTGACAATCAATTTATCTTAAAGTGAATTTTGCCGTGCTTGTGTAACTTTTCTGGGAGATATTGTGGGACATGGTCAAGTTAAACCTATAGATGCTAAAGTCAAGACTATCTCTATTTCCCTGTGCCTGTCAGTAAAAAGCAACTGATGCGATTTTTGGGTATAGCCGGATACTATCAAAAGTTTTGTTCCAATTTTTCTAATATTGCTGAACCCCTGACAAACTTGTTAAGTAAGAAAAACAAGTTTCTTTGGACTGAAAAATGTCAGGAAGCTTTTGATAGATTAAAAGCCATACTCAAAAGTGCGCCAGTTCTCACAGCTCCAAATTTCAATCAATCTTTTAAATTATCTATGGATGCAAGTGATGTTGGGGTTGGAGCAGTATTGATTCAAAAAAATAGAAATGGTGTTGATCACCCTGTGTGCTATTTCTCTAAGAAATTAAATGAGCACCAAAGAAATTACTCAACAGTCGAGAAGGAATGTTTGGCTTTAATATTGGCATTACAGCATTTTGAAGTTTACATTAGTTCAGCCCCTTCTCCGGTTGTTGTGTTTAGTGATAACAACCCCCTTACTTTCATCGACAAGATAAAAAATAAAAATCAAAGATTATTAAGGTCGAGTTTGTTTTTGCAAGAATATAATCTTAACATCAGGCACATCAAAGGAAAAGACACTTTGATTGCAGATGCACTTTCCCGTGTATAAAAATATTATTTTATGTACATTTTGTATAATTCATAAGAGTTTTCTTATGTAAATTTATTTTACCTCATGTATAATTTACATATGGTAAAAAGAAAGCTTATTATATAAATATTTCTTTTTCTTTATGGGGGGAAGTGTTACGTATATATAATTAAATTGCTTGTGTGTTAGTTCTAAAATTCTTTTTTATTTTATTTTTGTTTCATTACATTTTATAGTAATGATTATTTTCACAGGATTCGATATTTTTTTCAGTAAATTCAGTTTGTATAGAACATAAAAGATATTGCATTAGCACTATTTTTAGCTCACTCTGGTTCATAGATTTTGTAAACATCGAGTTAAAACAATTGGCTGTTACCAGGGTCATTTTCTGATTGCATGATGGCTCTAATTTGTAAACAACATTTTTATTTGAATTTTATAATAAGATTCGCTGGGTTCTTCCATGGCGGACATGCTTACCGGTTGTGTGCTTCTATTGCGATGTTCAAATTAATATCACGTGGCCCATCATGTGAAGCACAGTGTGATCTAAAATTGCGGCTTTAAACAGATGCTCTCTAGTAGATTTAGTCAGTTGTATTTTAAACCTTGAGGGCTCAAGAGGTTTCAATTGTTATTGCCAGTTTGTTTTTGAAGTTCATCTGTTTTTTGGATTTAATAATTTATTTTCTAGAAAACTAAACAAGTGCTTTATATTTATAAAAGTTCTGAGACAAAGAAATTCAGTGGAAATTTATTCTGGAATTCTATACGGAAACATAAACTGTGATTCAATCGAGGATTTGTTACCATCAGTACAGACATCATCTGATGTCATCGCCTCCATATTGGAATTTCATCGAGATTCGAACCCGGATTCTATTAGAACTGTTTAGTGATAGGACTTGTATTTTTCAGTCTTAGGATTAAATTTTGGATTATATTCACAAACCATAAGTCCTATTTCCAATTTTTACATTGTTTTCTAGGGGAATAAATTATTTTGTTAAAATATACAAAGCTTGTTGGCTTCACTCTTTTCTCTTGTTATTTTTGTACGAGCCTACACGTAACACCTTGCACAAATGCAGAGTGGTTTTACTATATCAGTGCACATCGTATATTCCAGAAGGACCAATGCTGATATGGTGTTTGCATTATGTGAGGAGTATAAAATGCTCCACCTTGCTGCTACCATTAACAGAGTCAAAATCCATCACCCTAGAGTTTTAAAATTAATTTTTCAGGTCTTGCACTGTTACTGACTTTATTACTCCAACTTCTGAAGTAATGATCATTTGTTCATAGCCAGCCCTGGGCAGCTGCCTCAGTGCGTCCTTGTTGTGAACGGCTCTTAGATTTCCATTTCCATAGCATGATACAGTGAATAATGTCTCTGAAGTGCCTGACTCTGTTTCTGCAACTTAAGTTAGCAAGGATTATTGGATTTCAACCAAATTTGGTATGTGGCTTTATACTGATGAGACCCACATGAGTTTTATTTCCAACTTTCTACTTCATCAGTTATGGAGTTATGGCCCCTGATTACCCTCTGGCCTGAATTTGATTTCTGCAACATAACTTTACCGTGGTTTGTTAGATTTCATTGAGATCTGGTGTGTTGTTTCATAGTTATGAGATCTTGAGTAAGTTTGATTTCCAACCTTCCAGAATGTCATTTACAGAAGTTATGCCCCCTGATTGCCTGTGTGACTCGCTTTATTTTCTGCATCATTATTTTACAAAGGATTCTTGGATTTCATGCAACTTTGGTGTGTATTTTATTGATGACACCTTGAAAATGTTATTTGTAACATACATTCCAAGTTATGGCACTTTCCAGCCTCACAAGTTTTTTTGGCAGCATAACTGTACTAAGTATTCCAGGATTTCAACCAGATTTAGTATGCATTTGATATTGATAAGACCTTTAATTTGTTTCATTTCTAGTGTACATAACTTGCAGGAGTTATGGTCCTTGATTGTCTGATCTCCTGACTTTGTTTTCTGAAGAATGGCTTTACTAGATTAGGATTAGAATAGGATTATTAGATTTCAGCCATATGTTACATGCAGCATTATAGGGCTGAGACATGGGTTTAATTTCCGGTGTTGTACATTATCATTTAAAAGATCCATGGACCATGAGTGCGCATCTTCCTAATTTTGTTTTCCATATCATAGTTTTCTGGTTGAATGTTGAATTGTAGCCAGATTTATCATGCACTGTTTTATTGAAGGAACCTGAAAATGAGTTGGACAGCCTTTGGATTTATCATTTAGATGAGTTATAGCCCCTGAATATCCATTCTTCTAGTTTTGGTTTCAAAACACAAGTTCCAGTACTGAGCAAGTTCTAAATGAACAGAGCCTTTGTGATGCACCAATAACTTGTTCTAGTTGTATTTACTTTCATGTAGCATGTACCATTTTCCATGGAAAAAATATTTAATCAGTTATAAAAATTCAAGTCAAATAATTACATAGATACAAGATTTTTGTATCCTTATGAAATTTAATAAAATAAAAGAGCAGATGTGTTTATATGCATATATATATTATTTTATTTTTTTTGTTTGATAAATAAGTGTTACACATATCACTGTGTATCACATATGACGTGTCAAATATTGTACCCTCACAAAAAGTCTAACATAGAACCGTAATTTTGATGATGCTGTCATTGTTGTTGCTACCAGAAAAGTGACACCCATATCTCACTGTGCTTATGCATGTGAAACAGTATTGAAGGCAGTTGCAACAAAATTTATTTGACCCACCTCAGCATCAGATTTACTTCCTAACAGTTATCAGGTTTTCTACTACATGCATAATCTTTCAGCATAATCTTTCATTTTTCAGTAAAGTGTAAATTTGTGTGACATGCCATACCAGTTATTTTAATCCATCTTTATTGAACAATTCATCTTCATTTCATGTACTAAAGACACTTCCATTCACACCACAGACTTGTTACCCACGTTTTTGAGTGTTCACTTCATACAGCAAAATGTACTAAACAAAGCTTGTCCATGATACATGCTGCCAAATTCTTAAAGATCTCACCTGTCTCGTTAGTAAAGTACCAAACAACACAATTAAGATCAGGGATTAGGTGACAAATTTACTGCCTTTTTTTTTTTTCTTTTTTTCTTTTTTTCCCCGCTGATTTGTAGATAAAAGTCTTTAAACCATAATGAAGGGCTGCATCATTTTTAACTGGATTAAAATAACGATGACACACATTTGCTTTACTCTTACAATACAGCTAATTCTCTTTTTATACTCTGCCATCTTGTGAAGTAGGGATATATATATATATATATATATATATATATATATACATGTACAAAGCCTTCTGTCACTTCATCCTTATTTCTAGCACACAATCTTGTTAGCACAATAGAACCTGTTGTTTCTAATGTTTTGTCATGAAACTTGGAGCATAGTATGGTCATCATCTGAAGGTGGACCAAAAAAAATCAGTTTGTTTACATACACTACACAAGAGTTATTGCCCTTTTTTCAGTCGATCACCATGAAAGTTGGTAAATGCTGTAGTGATCATCTGAAGATGTACTTAATAAATCACTGTGCCCATGCAATTTTTTTAATAGAGTTATTGCCCTTTTTTTACTGGAAGCTGATGTAATGTATGACAGAATCGTATGAATGCAACCAGTCTTCATTTTCTGTGGATTGCCATGAATTTCTTGTTCATATTATGGTCATAATTTGAAGATGTAAATATTGACAACTTTACTGTCACAATTCTTGTTGCCCTTACTGTCTTGAAGGTAAGTCTCTGTAAAACTTGGTATTATTGTACATACATGTATTAAGGTCATCATCTGAAGATACACATATTGATTGTTATTTGTGCTCCCAGTTACCCAGTTTTGTTAATGCAAATACTACTTTTGCAGTTTTCACTAGATTGCTATGAAACTTAATACATATTAAGGTCATCACCAGAAGATACACTGTTGACCAGACATCTTTCTTGCACTATTTTCGGTAGTTATGCACATTTTTGTTTTAATGTGTACTTACTTATAAGTCAAGTCAAATTAAAAACAACAAAGATCCTGATCTGCCACTGCATAATGCACCTGCAGACCAGGGTCTGTTTTGTTTGTTCTACTCATTATTCCTAACATTGTGCACAGACCCAGATCTAACAGCATATCATGTGATGGCAGATCTGGGTCTGTTCAGTTTGCAGTTGGACTTATAAATGAGTATATACAGTAATATTGTCATATTTCCATCATAGGGGTGTAGTGGGATACATGAGAAATGAGGGTATATTTATGTGAGGAATTTGATCAAAATTGTACTAATTCACTTTAGATTTATACTGTTGTGAATGGAATGACTTGCATATTTGAAGCTTAAATTGTACAGTAACATAAAAATCAGTAATATGGGGTCCACTTCGTGTACATTTTGCTAACAATCCTAAAACAGACATATACAGTAACCATGGTAATGGTATGGCCCCCCCCCCCATTCACTGCTTTTTATGGTTTACACTATCAAGTCACAATTTACAATTAAATTCATTTCTTTAATATCATAATTTTATAACTAGTGGATCGATTACAATTTTGGTCGCTGCGCTACAGTTGCCTACAGAGTACACAGGGTGTACTTTCTGGTGTTTACCTTTGGTTCTAAAGATACATTCCTGTGTTTAAATTGTTCAGACTTTATACTGTATAAAGTATCTGGCCACAACAAAATTTCTTAGATTTGTAAAATAATGATCAACAACACTTTTAAAAAGTGAAATCTATAAAGCTCAAGATTTAAGTGAATGATACGGGGTTATATGTCCAGTCACATGATTGACCATTGAAATACTAAACTGTGGGCACAAAAGCATACACATGTAATTGCTCTCATTTCTCGATGGCCATGAATTTCAGTTCTACAAATTACTGCTTAAGACATCAAACTAACTCTTTCAACTTGTTAGCATAACACAACATTTAAATTTTTTATACTGACAATTACCTCTTTGTGAATAAGTATTAATTTTGGGTATATATTGAAAATATCGTGAATAAAATGGTTAAAACATTTTTAAGTCAGGGCCATTTGAATTTGTACATGATTTATTTTGCCATGCAGTCAGCTTGGTCATAAATAATAAGACCTTAATGTCTACGTACATTTCAGGTATCTGGAACTCCTACTGTCTCACACTCGTTCCATTGATATGGCAGTATTGGTCATCGGTCTCTGGGTAGTGGCAAATCTTAGAATTTTACATATGGCAATAAGTTAATTATGAATGTTATCTATCACCATTAATTATGAATATTATCTATCACACCTGTATTGATCTTGTGCTTTGGCAAAAATGTGTTGACAGTGTGACACCAACTCATTAGTCTGAATAGTCCAGTATATATTTTAGTTCTACAAGTCAGAGATCCAATATGGCCACCATGGCAACCATCTTGAACATCTTGCTATTGCTACTCATCTGAAACATAGTCATAGTAAAATGGTGTTTACACCAGAGAAATTCCTATTGTATCAAGTTGGTCTTAACTGAATATGGTGCCCCTCTGACCTCCAGTATTGTCACCAAGAGGCTTCTTATGATATGTAATTGGTCCTAAATGAAAATGATAATCTGACATCAGGTATGGCCATCATGACAGCCATCTAGAAAATTTTAAGACTAATGGTATTTCTTCAGAATGAAAAATCATATTGACATTTCTCACCAGAAAATGTCTTTTAATGCCTAGTTGGTCTTAAATGAAACTGTTGTTGATCTGACCTCCAAATATCACCCCCTTGGTGGCCATCTTGAAATCATGCTGTCACTGCTCTTGGCAGGATAGTCATATTGATGTCATGTTTTCTTATGAAATCTAGTTGGTGCTAAATTAAAATGTTGCAGATCTGACCTCCAGTATTTGCCACCATATGTAAATATCAAGAGCTGCACAGAATATTTTAGAATTCGATGATGAAGAAGGAAATGACTATTTATCTGATGAAAAGGACCTTTTTTATGTGCCATATGTAAGGTGGAACATTTTATGTTGTGGCACTGTCAATCTGTTCCCTTTTTCATTTTCACACTGATCTCCACCATCTACATTTACCATATTTTATGAATGATTAGCAACTGGGTCAGAGGGAAGAAACCTATTTGACCTTGGAGTTTTAAGGTCAAGACCACTGACTAAAAAAAGAAAATTACTTTCCACACAATGATATTAGTTGTACATCATATACCCAGACCAAACTTTGTGCTAAGATGTCTTGCACTTGAGTTACAGAAACATATCAAAAGTTGTTGCCTCCAAAGATCAAAGGTCAGGGCTACCAGCATGGATTCAGATCCTTTGTTCAAATAAGCCCACTTTGATTTACCAGGGTGAATTGTTGGGCAAGGCCC
The DNA here is from genome assembly GCA_016617855.1 of Megalonaias nervosa. Lineage (NCBI taxonomy): Eukaryota > Metazoa > Mollusca > Bivalvia > Unionida > Unionidae > Megalonaias > Megalonaias nervosa. The sequence continues at coordinate 19,984 of JAECUM010001950.1, forward strand.
TTCAATTGCCAAAGTACTAAATAACCTACTTATGTTGCTGTGCCCTAAAACACAAAATCAATAAAAACTATACTTGTAATATTTATAATAATACTCTCATTCAGAGGTAATTTGATGTCCATTATCTACCATATGTACTCGCTTATAAGTCGAGCCTAACTACAAACAACAAAGATCCTGATCTGCCATAGCATAATGCGCCTGTAGATCGGGTTTGTGTTGTTTGTTTACTGATTATTCCTAACAAACTGCACAGACCCAGATCTGCTGGCACATTAATCAACAGCAGATCTGGGTCTGTACAGTTCGCAGTTGAGATCATCTTATAAGCGAGGATACAGTGTGATGGAATACTGCTGCAAAATTGCATTTGCTAAACATGTAAACTTTATCCCCAGTTCTTTCAAACAATGAAAAATCTTTGAGTTTGCATCACCATACTCTGACACTAGACATTATGAACACATTTACAAAAAGCTGAAATTATTGTCTGAACATATTGTATGCATTGTTACACCTAATCAAGAGACGTGGCATGTATCATTTTGGATAATGTGGCAAATTTAGGACATGTATCAGTAGTACAGTGATACCTGTCATAACAGATACCTCCATATAATTGACACCTCATTAAGAATAACATTAACCCATTAACTGTGTTTATACATCTCTGCGTATAAGGGACGCCTGTCCACAAAGGACAAAATTTTGTGGTTCCTTGGGTGTCCTTCATACAATCCTTCTGTATTTAATATTGTTTCATATTGCATGTTACCTCAATACTTTCTCACTATCATTAATGGTATGCATGTTCTATAATACATATACAACATTATTTCACTATAAAACACCTCTGTATAGCACAGTCCCTCATATAACACAGGTCATGGATTCTATTTTTGGGACTTGAATAGTTTCTATATTTAACCTACCCCACCAGCACAAGGCAAATGCCACAATGTGGTACACATTTATGGGTCTCTTGGACAGCATTATAATGAGAAACTACTGTATTATGAACAACTTTTAATTCTTTATCCCTTTATTATGAATACATGTAATATTTCCGTGTGTAAAGATCTCCTACATTGTTACTTGTAGGTGTTCATTCTCTTCTTATATTGCAGTGTAAAAATTCATAAATAAATTAGCATGCATATGACAAGGAATGGCGCATATTTTGTTGTACTTTTGTGTTTGAATAGATTTTTTTTTAAATTTGACCCTTTTCCTTCCTATTGGATGTTTGCAGCTGAGTTGCCCATGTTTATGGACATGGACTTTTACCATAGCGCAGAGGCTGACACAGACTTTGAGGAGCAAGGTGACAATGCACATATCATGGAAAACTCCGATTTTAACTGCCCTTTTGTTTTCCTTTGCATTAGGACATTCAAGCAAACTTTGACACCTACATGAGTATATATATATATATATATATATATATATATATAACCCACTTCTAAGTTTTCATTCTTTTTGCAGAAGTGATATATACAACATTATGTAAAAATTATGTAATATCTAATTCTAAATGTATTAATATAAGGTACTTATAATTATGAGATGCTGAAAAAAAATATTTTAAAGTTTTGTCATCAGCCTTTTTTAAAATGTATAAAATGTTTTTAAATCACAATCCAGACATTTAAATCTTATGGATCCCAGAAAAGTGTTTGAAACATTTAATAGCAATGTTCACTGACGATGAGATTGTTTTGAGCCAGATTTCATACTGTCTGTACCAGACAGACATACACTTTACAGACATATATGTCCAATGTATTATATGTGGGGGGAGGGGGGTAAAATGCTTTTAGTTGAGACAAAAAATCCTTGTTTGAACAATTTTATCAACTAGTATTTATTGGTTTGCTTTAATGTCCTAAAGTGACAGTTAAAAAATGAAACCTGCATAGCAAGTTGAATGTGTGGCTGGTTTGCTGCAGCTTTGAAAATTGTAGTCTGCATCAAAAGCCTGAAATGAGTGCCTGGTACATGTGACTCACTTATAAGCCAAGTCCAACTACACGGACCCAAATATGCTGTTTGTATAATGTGCTGGCAGATCCCAGTCTGTGTAATTTTGTTAGGAGCAATCAACAGAACAAACAAAATAGACCCTGACCTGCTTTCTTGTTATGTGATGGTAGATCAGGGTCTGTGTTGTTAGCAGTTGGACTAGACGTACAAGTGAGTACATACAGTATCTGAAATGAAAGAAATGCTTTGTATTTGACTTAGCTGAACATACATATAAAGAATAAGATAATTAGATGCTTACCTCCCTTGTTCGGAGAAATTTAGTCTGGAAATAATTCTTTGTTCATTTCTTGATAATCACATTCCATTGCTTACTATTTGTATTTTAAAACTGATGTAATTAATCAGTTCATTTTTGAGGAGAAGAAATGAGAAAATTTACAAGAATTGAAGTTTAACTTCAATACTGTTACTCAAATCAATAAAATGAACTTGTACCGTTCCCCGCAGTACTAAATCAAAAGTTAGTTTGATAGTTTGATTTTTTACATCTAAATGACAATTCTGCTGAAAAAATGAGGTCTCACCTATTTTGGTCTCAGCCGAATGCCTTTCTCTTGGCTACTACAAGTTTGATATTCCCTGTCATGCCCACAAAATATACATACATACATGATGGGGCTATTTCTAGTTTCTAAGTTTTGACCCATGTTGCAGGGAGAGATCCAAGGCACAAGGGACAATGCTGATTGCATGAGTGAGTTGGCCTTTTCACATAGAGAAAGTGTCCTTCTAAAGACACGGATAAGATCTCCATGGTTTCTAAGTTGTGACCCTGGGGGGAAAAAGAAAAGGCCCAAGAATCGATACTGAATGCATAAATTAATTCCCTTTGTCATGCAGGAAAGGATATATATATATATATATATATATATATATATATATATATATATATATATATATATATATATATACTTTAAGGGTGTACAAACAGTTTCTAAATTATGATCCAGCGACCAATGCTAGTTTCATCTTAAATTTGGGTATTTTCATGCCAAGAGAGTATATACATGGTTATAGTGTGGGCAGGGGTTGGGCCTAAGGGGGTGAGGATATAAGAAGGGACATGACCCACGGAGAGTGTTGGCTGAAAACAAAATGAACTCTTCATATATATGTATTATTCAGAAGATAAATCCAAAGATAAATTCATGCACCATAGCAAATAAGCAAAGTACACATACACCACTCCCTCGATAACTCGCGCCCTGATAACTCGCCAACCCGCTTATAACGTGGGATCAGGCGTGGATCCCATTTTTTAAACCAGAAAATACCCCAAAAATTTATCCCTGTTTATTGAACTTGAAGAAAATCACGACCAAAATTAGTAACGGAAACTTTGATATATTGCTGGTTTTATCGTCGAAAACGGTAGATAGGACCTGAAATTTTAATCAACATTATGAAATATCAAATTTAGAAATAAGTCATACAATTTTTTTACATTTTCTTTCCAAACGGTAGTACACTGCAATTAATGATATGTAAGGAAATTTCAATCAATGAAAATGTCACTTAACGCTGAGTGGAGGCAGTACTTTAATAAATAAATACCAATTAAATAATTTTTTTATCAATTGAAATTTATGTTCTAGTTCTATCTTTTAGTTCCTTTTAAGTGTAATCATCATAAATGCAATGTGTCCTCTTGTAATTAAACGTCAAATGTGTCAATCTACTGTAACAGCTATGTCCGTGAGCATTTCTCTGAGAACCTAATTAGGTGCCGACCGTGTTTTGATAACTGACTTGTGGAAGTATTTGTTGTTTTGTTGCACTGAATTAAAAGCTGGCCTCCTTTGTATTATCACGTTAATTATGTCTTTTGAATCAAATAAAGGAGCTGGAATAAAAGAAAAGTTAAAAGGCACGAAAATCTGACAAACTTAAAATCTAGCGGTCCCGGTCATATGTCGGGTGAACTTATTTCATTTGATCAATCACTGTTATAAATGTTATTATGTATGTAACATAAACTACCTTAAATTAACAGACTCATAAGTAACTGTGATCAAAGATAACCAAGCGAAATGAATACTTTGTAAAATAAAGAGCTTGGTTTCACAGATACGGACCATTGTGGGCAAGTGAGTTTCTGAGATTTCTTGAACTGACACTTAGAGATATCCTCAAGGATGATAAGAAGTTTCATTATTACTTCCAGTGAAATCATGACATCAATACTGTACTAACTGAACAATACAAAAATTGAGATTCGACGTAGACGATTGTCTCACGAAATAAATTTCGCTTTTTTTTGAGGAAAAGGAATCTTGTTTGGTGGCGTATCGACAGTTAGTCTAGTTCCCCGCTCTTTTGACTCCTGACTTGGCAGGATACCATTAAATACCACTTGGGAACCAGACTCATCAAGAAAACAAAAAGCAGTGAGGTAATACACAGATGTTTTCACGTACATATGATGGGTGTTGAAACCAGTGGAACGATCTTACACATGTTGGACATTTTGAAAATAAATGTTATTTAAACAGAATTACGAACAACTTTATTAGAAAAAGCGTGTTATTAAAAATTATTATCGACGTGATTGTAAAATGAGCATTCAGTCATTAAACGGCCCTGTTCCCTAACCCCCCTCCCACTCCACTGTTTTCTCAATATCTAAGCAAATTTTTTCAACTTCTGGAGGTCTGTCGGTAACTCGCGCCCTTGGTTATAGTGCGGTCTATGTTTGTGGACCCTGTTGTGCGCGAGTTATCGAGGGAGAGGTGTATATAGAAATTAGGGATAAACTTTGACCTCCACACCCCTACCCTCATTCGGCTGAGATTTCCTATGATGGAAGAAAATCAATAAAAACTCCCTGAACATTAAAGTGCAGCAAGTTTAATCACATTCCTGCTGGTTGTTTTAGCTCATAAAAAACAAACTATTTACACAGAGTTGATGCTACCACCAATGCAAGCAACAACATCAACATCTGAGTCTCATATATTTCTCGAAAGAAAGTTGATACGATGGATGAAGTCAGTTAATAGGTTCTGCAGACATAATTAAGACATTTAGGTGGAAATGTTTTACATTAATAATAGGATATGGAGATATTTAAGGAATTATAATAAAATTAAAATTGACCAAAACCTGTAGAAAGGAGAGGTTTAGGTGGCATGTAAGTTGTGCTTATGCAACTTAAATGACATTTTTAAGCCAATATCTAGGCTTAGGCTTATATGAGTTTCCAGTTAAAGGCGTGGGACTGCTTATTTGCTTCCTATCTTGTTATTCATTTTTTTCATCTGACAAATTGGCTCTTTTTTAAAAAGTGATTTGTATGAGTGTGTTTGATTTTTTAAAGAAATTTGTATTTGCTATGCTTACTGTTATTTTGAACATATTTAGAATAGTGGCTAAGAGTGACTAATAGCATTCTAAGATAAAATTAGACAACTGGCTGTGCAGGTTTGTCCATTAACCATCAATGCAACTTTTAGTCATTGATGTTTTGAAGTGATTTGACCAATCAGGAATCACCTGACCTCCCTCCTATCCAATGGCATTCCAGCACTTGGCCCATTTTTGGACCAGGACTTAACCTTTGCACTTTTCTGTTTATAGAATAGAAGGGTCCTGCAGATTTTCCAGGCCTTTTAGCATTTTAGCAAAATGTTTAATAGATGTTGTGTAAAGAGCTATGTTATCTTATTAGTTAGTTTTCTTTCAAGAAGATTCAGTCTTTTACTTCTTCTCAGTCCTTTCTTGTTTTATAACTTTTTTTTTGTTGTTTGAAATATTGAATTTCCAAATGTATTTGAAAGTAGTGTTTAAAAGCCAAGTACAGCACCATAACAGTTTTTAAAGTAATTTCATTTTGAAAGGAATTCCATTTTTAATCAAAGCTTTGCTTGTTTCGTTAACCCATTTAACCTACTAACAAGAAAGATATGCCTTTTTTATCCCATGGAATTTCTTTCAGAATTTGTTGTAATTAAAGCTTATCCTTTCAGATAGGGACTACAAGAGTTTTGCCTCCTCTCTCATAGAAAGAACTAATAAAGGGGGGTAGAAAGTTATTGTTGTTTATTTTTTTTAATTTGAAAAACATTGATGCCCATGATTTGTTTATAAAAACCTGAAATATTTAGTGTGCACAAAATAAAACCTGTAAATGGTAAAAGAAACAAGCTCAGAATAGGTATGAATGAAATGAAAGTATTTCCCAATTCCATTGTCATCAATCATAACAGGGGGACAAATTTCAGTTTGTTAGACACCTCTAAAGAATTTGATTACAATAACACAAAACCTGAATTTCTTCATATCCTGCATTCTGCCCAATCAGAATATTGGTTTAATTTTGCAGAAGTTTGTTTGACCATGGCATTTTCAGGATACTTCTACAGTTCTGTTATAAAGAGATATTGCTGAAATATCACCACTGTATTTATGTTATAAAGAGATATTGATTAAATGTCACCACTATATTTATGTTATAAAGTGATGTTGCTGAAATGTCACCACTGTATTTATGTTATAAAGTGATAATGATGAAATGTTACCACTGTATTTATGTTATACTGTATCACCACTGTACTTATGTTATCAAGTATGCTGAAATGTCACCACTGCATTTATTTTATAAAGTGATATTGCTGAAATGTCACCACTGTATTTAGGTTCTAAGGTTATATTGCTGAAATGTCACCACTGTATTTATGTTATAAAGTGTTATTGCTGAAATGTCACCACTGTATTTATGTTATAAAGTGATATTGCTGAAATGTCACCACTGTATTCAGGTTCTAAGGTTATATTGCTGAAATGTCACCACTGTATTTATGTTATAAAGTAATATTGCTGAAATGTCACCACTGTATTTATGTTATAAAGTGATATTGCTGAAATGTCACCACTGTATTTAGGTTCAAAGGTGATATTGCTGAAATGTCACCACTGTATTTATGTTATAAAGTAATATTGCTGAAATGTCACCACTGTATTTATGTTATAAAGTGATATTGCTGAAATGTCACCACTGTATTTATGTTATAAAGTGATATTGCTGAAATGTCACCACTGTATTTATGTTATAAAGTGATATTGCTGAAATGTCACCACTGTATTTAGGTTCTAAGGTGATATTGCTGAAATGTCACCGCTGTATTTATGTTATAAAGTGATATTGCTGAAATGTCAGCACTGTTTATGTTATAAAGTGATATTGCTGAAATGTCACCACTTTATTTATGTTATAAAGCGATATTGCTGAAATGTCACCACTGTATTTATGTTATAAAGAGATAGTGATTAAATGTCAACAGTATATGTATGTGAAAAAAGATATTGCTTAATTGTCACCACTACATTTGTGGAGAATTTTCACTTCATATACATGGAATATTAGGGAAAATATTTAACAATTTGCCCAGGTGTACTAATATTGCATTCTGTGTAGAAGATTGTGCAAAGTAATGAGTGATTTTTTGACCGTGTTTCACCTTGTCACTGACAAAGCTGATGAATGGCCTTGCACTTGGAGTTTTTGTTTTTCATTTTTTGCAAGCTGTGTCTTGAGTCTTTATAGAAATGATAGTTATTTTGTAGTCTCTTTCCAGCATCTTTGCTTTTCAGTGTGGCATTCTATTGCTGTTATGCAGAAAAATATTTTAGTACAATGATGCTTTGTTATAATTAGCTGACTTGCAGATGCCTCAAAATTAGCTTCATAGTAGAATAGATTGGGAAATGCAAATTGTTTAATATTTATTTTTTGCATGAGATTTTATATGTATTTATGATACATATTTTCAGAACAAAATCATGTAACAGCCCATACATGTTGTTAGTATTAGTTGCAACCAGTAGATCAAAGAATCAAATTTAGGCCATTAAATGATATAATGCAGCAGAATAAAAGCACAGTACACTCAGTCCAACTTTCCATAATTGTCCTTGACCCCTTCCTTTAACAATCCTATCCCAGAAATTGTCAGGTTTCCTCTCCTGACATTTTCCTTTCATATTTTACCTCCCTTTACCATCCACCAATCCCATATGACAATTTTTTTCCCTATTCCATTGTGGCTGCTGATGAAAGACTGCTGTAAATAGTCCACAACTATCCTACTGGATGTTATTACTATATATACTGTTATGTACTCACCTGTAAGATAAATCAAACTACAAACTGCACAGACCCATATCTGATGGCACATAATGCACTGGCAGACCTGGGTTTGTACAGTTTTTTTAGGAGTTATCAGTAGAACAAACAATATAGACCCTGATCTGCAGGTGCATTATGCTATGGCAGATCAGAATCTTTGTTATTTGCAGTTTGACTCATAAGTGAGTATATACGATACTTGCTTATAAGTCAAATCTAACTGCAAACAACATAGACAGTGATCTTCCATCACATAATGTCCAGAAGATCATGTTCTTCGGTATTAAAATTATTCATGACAGCATATACCCAGATCTGTCAGCGCATTATGCTACTTATAGGCGAGTATATATATGTTAAGACCTTTGACAAAAAAATTCCCCAGATGATTGCAAAAATGTTTTGTTTTCATTTCTTTTCCAGTTTTATGCCCTAACCATTTTCTACGGAGCAGGCATAATTGTAATGTTACTCATGTTCTTCTGTCACAGATATATTCATATGTCGCGAATTATGTTTCGGAATTATATCTTAAAAAAATATGAAATAATGTTAAGAGGACTAAGTCAAATTTGATTTTCACCTTTTCTTTACAATTGAACTGAATGATGCATCCCATATGACTTTGGCACCTTCCCAGGCATCATGGATATTGCTTACACTCAATAACCTTTGAAGGACTGATAGCAAATTTGATACAAAACTTTATATAAAATAGGCCTGGGTCTAAGTTTGATTTTCAACTTTTCTATTTAAAATGTAATTAAGTTATAGCCCCCTGTTGAACATTTGCCCTTTCATCTTGGACCAAGAGTTGTTCTATTATACCTGCAGGGAGAGGGTAGCTTTCTCACCTGGACACATTTTATTATTATTATTATTATTATTATTTTAATCTATCACAGTTCCCCATATTGTTTGCATTGTAAGTTTTAGAAAGAAGAATTAAATTCCATGGACAAAAGTAAGATGCATTTAAGCAAAACCTTCCTAGCAGATAGTTCCATTGGAAGGACACATCAGAAAAGGCAATATTTATGAACTCACTTCTTTTATTTAATTTCAGTATAAAGAATACCTTTTACAGCATTAAAACAATATTCTGTCCCACTGAATGCTTGAATATCTTTAATGATTTGTTTCACTACAATATCTTCCTTCTGCACAAGGGCTAAAAATGCAACTACAATCAAATTTTATATCAGGGTGACCAGCATCTTGGCTCATTAAAACTCATCACATTCTTGTGCAAGACTAGTACCCATATTTGTCCTATGACAAATCCATGGTTGATCAGAAATGCCTCCCTCCCCTTTTGTTTTTATACAAATACAGGATATTTTGTGATAGTGTTTGGTGGGGTAAACTATAATACAAGTCCAAGTTTTGGTTGGGCAAACTATAATACAAGTCCAGGTTTTGGTTGGGCAAACTATAATACAAGTCCAAGTTTTGGTTGGGCAAACTAATACAAGTCCAGGTTTTGGTTGGGCAAACTATAATACAAGTCCAGGTTTTGGTCAGGCAAACTAGAATACAGGTCCAAGTTTTGCTCTGGCAAACTATAATACAAGTCCAGGTTTTGGTCATGCAAAATGTAATACAAGTCCAAGTCTTGGTTGGGCAAACTATAATACAAGTTTTGGTCGAGCAAACTAGAATACAAGTCCACGTATGAGCCTTCTTATAGATCAATCTCATTTGGGTTGCTTAGAAATTATATACATTAAATGTATTAAAGACACTCTGAAATATTCAAGAATTTCCATGCACATACAAAACCATCTGCATACTGCATAGACCCAGATCTGTAATTGCTTAATCTGCTAGCAGATCTGGATGTATGCAGTTTTACTGGTCTAATCAGTAGAGAAAACAACATAGACCCTGATCTGCTGCTGCATTATGCATTGGCAGATCAGGATATTTGTTGCTTGCAGTTGGACCCAACCTCTATGTGATTATATATGATAACTCCAGAGATTTCAAGTATGTAATGTACAGTTGTTTAAATTATTTATTCTAACAAAATGAATCGACACTTTGCACATGTAATACAAAATCCACATTAGGTGTCCAAACATTTTGCATCTCATGACAATAATATAGCCACACACTCAGCACTGTAAATAAATAGTCATTATCATTTCAACCAAAATAAAAGAATCAGCTTTATACAACAAAATTAAGTATCATATGGATGAAGTTCACATTAATTACCGTATTTAGTCACATACAAGTTGATGCAATTACAGGCAACATAAACCCTGATATGCCATCACAGAATGTGTTGACAGATCAGGGTCCATGCTGTTAGTTCTACTGATTACTCCTAGCAAATTGCATAGAGCCAGATCTGCTTGTGCATTATGTGGTGGTAGATATAGGTCTATCATTTTGCAGTTGAACTTGACTTACAAGCAAGTATACATGGTTATCCAAAATAAGTTATGCAGTTAAGATTCAATTTCAGCAGATACAAGAATTATCTAAATATTATTTGGGTTTTTTATTTTTTAACTTTGTAGGTAACTCTAGTAAGTACATATATATATAAACTTTTGAGTTGGAACATTCCAATCAAATAACATTATTTTATATAAATTAAAACAAGATAACAGAAAATTAGAAATAGTTAACAAGTTGCTTGCTCAGTGCAGGGATTTGTAATTTGGTATTAGCGATATCTTTAGTTTGGCCAAGTTACAAAGTTACTTTCATTGCACTTGACATTTTCATAAGCTTAAACTCAAGTACTAATAGTGGAAATCATTAACTTCCAGTGATGAGTTTTGAGCAGGCATTGCCCATGGAGTCCACATATCAATCAGATTCCCCATCGGGAGAAAACAGGAATCCCACCCCTCCACCCAGTCAACCCCACCTAATACCTGAGGTGACTATTATACGGGAGCTATCTGATGTTATGTCCCAGGAGTCAGGATCACCTAGGGACAGTGAGCCAGACAGAGAAAGGGCCATGTCCGGGCTAAGTGCTACCTCAAGTGGTAAGCTGCATATAGACAGTAGACTGCAGTCTATGCATAATCATGATGTAAGGGAGAGTCTGTTTTATGTATATAGGGATATTCAGCATATGCCGTACTGTAAATGACAACTGCACAACTGTTATTTCTTTTGTAAAGGTGATGAGTATTATGAATAATGATGAAAAAATGAAATGACCATTAAACAAAGAACATTACATTCACATTACTACTATATAAATTATGGACTGATAGGCCAAATACATGTATATAATGGGCTGAGTATGTTATGGGCTGTTTTGGGTTGGCCAAGTTCATGATGGGCTGAGAACATTAATCGGCCAACTCCACTCTGGGCTGAGTAGTCCCGGAACCTTGGCCAAGTAGACAACTACTGTATTAAGTTAGATATAACTTTCTCATCTTTGAGTTTTGACATATTCTCTGTCAGTCTTTTTCATTTTTCTGACAAAAGTTTTATTAGAAAATAAAAGGAAGTTAATAATGTGTTTTGTACAAACTTTCATTTTTAAGTCCCATATATACAATGTACTCACTTATGGGTCAGCTTGAACTGCAAACAACGCAGACCCTGATCAGCTGTTGCATAATGCACTGGCACATCAGGGACTATGTCGTTTGTTATACTGATTACCCCAAACAAACTGCATAGACACAGATCTGCCCTTGCATTTATGTGACATCAGATCTGGGTCTATGCAGCTATCAGTTGAGTCACACTGACAAGAGTGTATGTATGGTAGGTAGCATGTGTAACATTATCGCAGTTATATGTCCCATATTATTTACCATTTTTGACCTAATTAACCACTTAGTCGGATTCATTATTTTTTTGTAATGGTAAATTTTTAAGGCATGCTAATTCTAACAAGTGAAGGAATTCCCATCAGTTATGTTGACTTCTATTAGATCTATATATTTTACTAATAATTTATTCTTTAAGATGATAAAATAAGACACTTGAATTGCTAACAACTAAAGCTGTGTGCAAGAATTACGACCTCTGTGTTCATGGTTAATACAAATATAATGCAATATTGCAGTATTTTGACATGCCATTCTATTTTAGTGCAAGTTGGTACATTTCAATCAATGTAATATTGAGCAAAAGCATGGCAGTTTTTAGTATCACTGTTGACAGCTTGGTTGTTAATGAATAACAGATCGCATGTGATAAAACAATAATTTTTTTAATGATTTTTGTTTTTTTATAACGCAATCAGCATCAGTAGTTATGGTGTTATGCCACACATTTTGCATGTGTACATTACTGTATTCTAAAAGATGGCAGTGTCATATTATGACAGGATATTTACAGAAATAAGAATTTAATGAATTGGGTATTTTACTCTCGCTTGGAACCAATTTTGTACTTTTATAATTTGATGGGGAATTTTGTGAACATCACAAAACAGCTATAGAAGACAGTCTTAATCTTCAAGATGTTAATCATGTCTTTTACAATGCATAAATCTCTTCAGTAACAAAGATTACTTCAAGATGTATTCAATTAAATGACCCTATTAGAGTGAGTGTTCTTACATTCATCAAGTACTCTTTTAGAATGCATAAAAATGACTAAGTGACTATGACTGATTCAGGATGCATATGATTATATGGTTCTGTTTGAGTGTTCACAATGAAACACTCGGAATTTGTCCCAATAGCATCGCTATGTTGATCAGATGCACCATAATAAAACATGGACTACACTTATAACAGGAACAACAAACCAACAGCTTTGGACTGAATACACAAAATTGTTTTTCTCAATTTGAATGCACCTTAAAACTAATATGCATTTTAGTCAGTTTTTTGCATAAAATATGTGATAACACTTCTTGCCCAGAGCTCTTATTTTTTATTCTGTCTGGCTGATACTCCAAGCCCTCTTTACAGAGTATAATTTGGAGTACACAGTCAGAAGCATTGGGAGTTAACTTTTTGCTCCTAGAAAATAACTGATTGGCTGAAAGTAAGAGATGAAAGTAATGGCTGAAAGAAGGCGATGAGTCATAGCTGAAAGTAGGAGATGAAAGTAATAGCCGAAAGAAGGAGATGAAATTTATAGCTGAAAGGAGATGAAAGTTATAGCTGAAAGAAGGAGATGCAAGCCTTAGCTGGAATTTTAACTGCAGTAGAAGAAGTGATAGAAACCTATGAAATTGGGGTCAGGATAATTGGTGCTTCAGTTGTATGGTAGAAATAGAATGATGAGAGAATGCGTATGTGGTTGATTATAAAAAAGAAAAAATGGTAAGTGAAATAAATGAATAATAAGCTGGATGATTATAGATTGCATGATGGAAGACTAGCCTTGACAGGTGCTGGTCTGATACGTTTTCCACCTCAGGAGGCAAGTTGTTTCAGATTCTACTGGAATGTTTCCCCAGCAAGAACCCTTTACAATACCAGCAGTAATTTCATACCTGATGAAAAAAACTTGTGTAAAATCCTTTATTTATGTAATGATTATTTTTTCAGATGGCCAGGAGGAAGCTGTTGTCATTGTACCTACATTCCAGCCTCAGAACTTTGCTTCAAATCAGGACCAGCAAGATGGGTTCCATGCCAGGTCACAGAATCACCAGGAAGAAGTCCAGGTCAGAGAGAAAATGCTGCATCATCAACAATTAAACTGTCTTTTTGGCTAATTTGTTCATCCTTCTTATACTGCATTGAGTGTTACTGGAAAAGCCTTTTTTTGGCTTCTCAACCTTTAAATCTTGTATCCTTTTCTTTTTCCCAGTCTGTCATCTGTAAGTGCCTGTTTGACACAGCTGTATCAACCATTTCAACAGTTTTGCAGTTCTGCCCTTTACCAAACAATCAGATGTGTTCAATTGACATAGAAACGTACAGACTGGTTTCTTATGTGTTCAGCTGACCTTGAAAATGACATTAGACTGTTTTTAGATGTGTTCAGTTGACCGAGAAACTGACATTAGACGAGTTTCAGATGTGTTCACTAGACACAGAGACTGACGTTAGGCTGGTTTCAGATGTGTTCATTGGACACAGAAACTAACAGACTGGTTTCAGATGTGTTCAGTAAACATAGAAATTGACATTAGACTGGTTTCAGTAGTTGCAAGATTTATTTGTGTTGAATTTGTCATGTGCTTCTTTGAAACTTTCCATACACATATTAGATCCAATGCAATGGTGCAGTTTGATTGGATGTCATGGTTTGTTGATTTACTTACTGAAAGTCAAATTTCAATAAACATTTGATTGAGATAACATTTCTAGTGATCGATAGGACAATGCTAAGATACAAAAAAGATTGCCAATTGAAAGTGACCTGTGTTTGGAGATAGCTGGACATAACTTGTCTGGCTGTGATGGCAGTTGCATGCGATTTGGTATGAAAGTCATTTACAGTAAATTTATACAGGGAAAAAAGTGAATCTGTGTAATTGCAGGTGATCTTTTGTTCTGTAAAAATGAGTATTTTCTTAGCTCTCTTCTGCCTTGGATGCGGGAGGTCACGGGTTCGAACCCTAGCCAAGTCATACCAAAGACTTTAAAAAATGTTACTAGCAGCTGCTGTGCTTGGCGCTCAGCATTAGTTAGGCTAGTATTAGGACTGGTCAGCCTGGTATCAGGATAATGTGACTGGGTGGGGCATCATGCTATGTGTCTGTGCCATGGTGCCCCTGTCCTAGACATCACTATAAACTGCCACACTGCAAACATCATAGTGATATGACTGAAATATTGTTAAAGCTACGTTAAAAATTTAAATTGCACACCCACCCCTTATCTCCCTTACCATAAACAATTATGCATATATGTTACCATATTTGACATTGGATGAATGTATTATGTGTATGTTGAATGTTGTATAAGTTGTAATCTAAAAACTATAATTGATGATTATGCTTACACCACAACTGATTCTGTTAAAGACATCATGCTGACATTAGATAGCCTATTGGTAAAAATAGGAAGTGTTAATATTTAATCCTATAGTTTTCTAGCTACACTACTGATATACTCAGCAGGAAAATTTTGAGTGGGATGCCAACACACAGGCAAGATTTTTATCAGAGAGTGACAGTAAACATAAAACATGCATACTCAACAAACAAGAAAATATTTAGTTTAAATTACTTGACATTCAGATAGAAAACAAGTGCACTTCTGAAGATCATAGGATGATTCACACCCTTACAAAGGAATATTTGTACTTAACACAATCACATGTTCTAGTACATAACTAAAACATGACATGCAGGGCTTTTTATTTTACTTTAATTTTTTTGTAAAGTTCAATTTGGCCTGAATATGTGTTCACAACATTCCATTTGGCCACCACATTGGTATACGTGACACATGTCAATCATATGATTAAAGGATCATAAATATATTTTGTATTTGTAATATTCATCGTTTTTTGTGACAGAAACAACCGTTTGTAATTAAAAGATAATTTTTCAAATAAGTTTTTCATGAATAATGAAAACACTGTTAATACCTTTAAATCATAACATGAATGTTCAGGAATTTCAATACATTCCTTACTGGATGAAACTACCAGCATACCAGTACTGTGAAAAAGTACAGTGTTATGTACCACCAAAAAAAGCTAGCACAGTACACCTGTAATATATGTATATATATATATATGAATTTTTGTCATGAAAACAAAATATGGCTACTACACTTCTTAGTACACATCCATTCATGTCTGTTTTAAACAAAATATGGCCACTACACTTCTTAGTGCAAGTCCATCCATGTCTGTTTTGGCACTAGCAATGACCAAAGTTTGCCAAGGCAACAAAAACTAAGATGGCAGCTAGCAGCCATTTTAAGACGAGAGTGACATTGGACAATTGAGAATAAGTTAATTACTTATATATGCCTTTAGTATATTCACTTCAAATATACACACATACATACAGAATGATCATGTTTTATATTTCATTTATGTAGAAAAATCCAGCTTCAAAGTAACTTTACCACTGATAACGAACCAGCCAATAATTTTTTTAGTTAAGCCAGTGAAGTATAATAACTTCTTTAAAACTCAAATCTGATTTACCTAACTTTGAAAAAATTGTGTTGTTCATCTTGTGTTATTTACCTATTCAAATTAGTCTAATGGGCTTTCCACAGCATACAAAAGGGATTAACAAACACAACTCACTCCAGCTATTATCAATCAGTTCTATAACCTGTGGAATAATAGTTATTTATCTCTGACCACAATTAGCTTTTAATGACTTGTGATGACAACTGTATAACTTTAATGACAGCTAACTGTATTATCTTTAATGACAATTAACTGTATAAACTGCCTATTTGCTTTTAAGCTAGCTACAGGTTATATTCATATATTGTGTTGTCAGGAAAGCTCTTTCTCTGTAAATGATTTTTTTGGAATCAATCCTTTTGATCAGCATGACTGTGTCAGGTGGTTTGGGAGTCAAAAATGTTGTTTTTCATGTGACATTTTGTCATGATCTGGCAGGTATACATTTAAAATGTTGTTACCATGCCAGCTGACCTTTGCAACTCAATATACAAGTTTAGTTTGATATGAAGATTATCCTGACAGGTGATATACTTGGTTTCCAATAGCTGGATAATGTTTATATTTTTGTGTCCACTGTACCACAACAGCTGGGAGTTGTAAGACATCAAAAATTCACTCACATAACACTTATAGTTGTTAGTTTCTTTAATTGATCTTTTCTCCTTGTGTATACCAATGCAACATGCTATTATAAGGAAAAATACAGTAATTGACATTTGCTTTTCTGAAATGAAATGGCTATAATTATAAATTTAACCTAATTCCAGATACGAGCCAAGCCAGCTGGCAAGTCTGAAAGGCCGTTTTCAGAACCTGTTGGGCCAAGTGCAGATGAACAGGAGCATGGGGATGAATTTAAGAAGGAGAAACGGCGCAGTGTGTTTGGTTTCCTCAAGAAAAAGAAGGACAAAGACTCTAAGGAGCATGAAGAACATGATAAACACAAGGAACATGATAAACATAAAGAACATGATAAGCACAAGGAACATGATAAACACAAGGAACATGATAAACACAAGGAACATGATAAGCAGAAGGAAAAGGAAAATAAAAAGCACAAGAAAGAGAAGTAAAAGGTTGAATTTTTATAATTTGTGCCAGTCACAGGATGTAATACCAGTACATGGTCAGATGTTCCACTGAATATAACAGTATGGACATTAGCCAATTTTATTTTGTTTTCAGAAAGTTAATTATTCTCCATGTTTGAGACTCAAACAAGAATTTTAATGCTGTTTTTTTTATTAGTTGACTTGTTCAATACTCTTCTGCAGGTACATGCAGATATAGACTGATTTTATTGATGAAAGAGAGAATAAACAATTCTGGTTAGTTTGTTTGGCACATGTGTTGCCATCCATTTATCTCATCATGTTAATAGTATACCAGTCCATCATGTTAATAGTGTACCAGTCATACATACAGTACATCTTGGAAAACTACAGGTGCTTTGGTTCCCAAAGTTTTGTTTCAGTTTTTTGGTTTCGAGTCGTTATGGTCACATTGAAGGAAAGGTTTTATGGTAGAACTGATGAAGAGATTTGAGTAATAATGAGTATTTAATTAATTGATGTTTGGGTTATTCAAGTTCCATATAAAGATTTTATCATGAGCTTTTTGGAGATTTGGAGATACTCTTTCACAAATAATGTTGTACAAACATCATGCAATGGACCAGTACTTTCCTTTGAAAGTAGGCTGTGTATTTTCATTATCTACTGTTAATGTGGCATATACAGACTGCTTATTATATCTCATGACATTATTATTTTACATGATTTTTTTAAAATTTGTTCTTAAACCCTGCTTATTTCAGCTAAGCATATAAATTATGGAGGCCTAGCATTCAAAGAAGCATAATGATTTTTTGCTCACCCATCCATCATAAGGCCATGTGTTCTTACGGTATGGCTTTGTCTCCAGTGTGCATCATCCATCAACATTGATATTTTTTTACTTCATCTAAAATAAACCACAGGGCCAATTTGGATAAAACTTGAAAGAACTGTTTCTAAAGACATGCACTTCGAAAATTTTGTTCAGGGTGGCTTCTATAGCAACCAAACTGGAGAACTTATTTTTAAATAGTTCTCAAAAATGGCAGAGCCAGTTTTGATCAAACTTGGTAGGATTGTCAGAATTGTGTCTGGGGTAGGTCCCCAAGCAACAGCATGGCTTCTCAGTTGGATAGCATTATTTCTTGAGACATATTGCTCTGTATAAATTATTTTTATGGTATGGTTCCCCTGGCAGTGATGTGGCTTTCTTAGCAGTCAGATGGAAAATCTGTTTTCAGTTTCTCTGGAATGGCCGAGCAGCTAGGTGGAAAACCTATTAAGGACCAATATGGCCAGTCAGATTTGGCTATTGTTACTAGTATAAAACCTACAAATGATAAAAATGGCCAATCAAATATGGCTCTTGTTACTAATGAAAAATCTACAAATAATAAAAATGGCCAATGAGATATGGCTATTGTTACAAAGATCATAGAATAATATTCCCTTCAAGTCTGCAATATTATATACTCATTTGACTTGGATGTACATGATGCCAGTTGACTCAGATCTAAACATTCATTTGACTCAGCTGTACATGGCCAGATGACTCAACTATACATTTCCAGTTGACTTTGATATACATTGACATTTGAATCTGTATTTTAACCTTACTTCATAGCATCTGTTACTTGGTAGACTATATATATATATATATATATATATATATATATATATATATATATATATATATATATATATATATGCCAAAGCCACAGAATGCAGTGTGCTATAAACAGAACGTTACCTGAATGACTCAACATTAATAGACCTGCTGTAAAATTTATGGCAGTGTCTTATATCTTAAGTTCAGCATAAATTTTTAACCATTTTACATTTTTTGTCATCTATAAATAGGTTTAAGAGTAAAATCTGATCTTTATGGCTGGATAATTCTTTTTTCATGCTTTAAAAACTCATTTACCAAGAATCAATGAAGTTGTGTGACCAATCATAACTGACCTTTTCTTCCTGTGTTACTAAATCATCCAAATTAGATAAATTATGGAAAATCAATAATGACTACACTGATACTAGAGCCTATGTTGGACTTGTCAAAGCATTCATAGTCATAATTCAAATCATCTGAAAATCAACAAAGTGGTGTACAGAATAAACAGCCTCCATTTTGGGTAATGGAGAATCCGACCCAGTTACTTTATATACCAAGTTACAGCTATTATCAGGTAGCAACCATGTGATGTGATGTAATGGTCATTTACCTTATTGATTATAGTTTTTTTTGTTGGGGGTTTTCCCTGAAGGTGGCACTTTGAAAATTGGCACAAATGGCTAATGTTTAAAGTCGCCATCAAAATGTGATTGTATACGAATTAGACCAAGGCGTCAAAAGGCCCAACCATTAGAATGTAGTACAGGTAGCTTAAAGCACATGTGCAAGGTAAAGGGTTAAGGTACATGTTTGTAAATGCACACTGACATAAGACAAGAACCATTTAAGTTGTAGGGGTTATGACGTTTTTTGCAAAAGTCGCATAAACTGCTACTCTTTGTTTTTGTTGTGCATTAGTACAAAGTCAGTGTTACCAGCTTACACATTCATTTATGTAAGGATTATTTCATGGTTGCTTTCCTTTTAAATTATCATTTTGAAATTGAAAAACTTACATGTTTGTTGGGAATCCCTCTTTCCCAGTAAAATCAAATGGTCTACTCCCAAACCTAGTTCGGGCAGGGTTACTTCCCCAGTTAGAGGTTACCTTATTCTGTTTACAGAAGCCTCAAGGCAATTTCACAATATTTGTATAAAATTAGGTCACCGTGTACCAGTGTCAGTTAAAATAATTTATTTATCCATTCTGAATATTAGTTTCTTTTGCAGAAACTCACAATATCCGATTGGGGAAATTTATGTCAGTCAAAATGTCATATATTTCCAGCATATATGAACATATTTTGAAGGCCTGGATCACATCTACATATTCCCCAGATTTAAACCCCAAGGAAAAATGTACTGATGTTTCTAAATGTCTAAAACTTAAGTACCTAATGCAAAAAGAAAACCTTTTGTTGAGAGACTATTTTTTATATTGCAGACTTGAAGGTGTTCGCTATTTTCATGTTACGATGATTTTCAGCTGTTGCCATTATGTGGCACTTACATAAACAGATGTTAGTAATGTTTCTATATTAGGTGATCATGCTTGGTCTGCTGTAGGCATCTCATTGACTATGAACATGTGCTGGCTTTAATCTGACTGGAGGTCGGTTGGTGCAAATCCGTTGGTATGATGAAGAGGATGTCCTGTGGAAACACAAACACTAAAAGGCGAAAGAAAATAGATGTATGTTGACAGTTTGTAATAGAACAAAATTGTCCATCAAAATTCAACTCACAGTGCTGAAAACATTTTAATAGTGAAAATGTATAGTTTGATGCAGAAATAAATATATACAATATGTATCAAAGAGTGTTATTATTATTTTAACAATGTTATAAAGATTTCTGAAACATATTTTCTACATCTGTGACAGAAGCAACACAGTCTAGTGTATACATAAATATGAAAAGTGCCAGGTTTATGCTTTGTGTTTTGAAACATTTAAAGCATATAATTTTTATGTAACTTGCTACCTGGATGCTTGTGATAGATATAAAATAATACATTGTAAGGTATCTTGTTATGGTTTCATTTTACAGAAGATTGAAAACTCATTTTTTAAAAGTTCTATCTGAAAAAAATAATAATGATGTTGTTATTTTTAAAAAAATATTATCCAGTGATTCATAGTATTGTATATCTTTCCATGACAGAAAAAGATTTCATCATTTAATATAGTGGATGTGGGTTGAATGATCAGATTACATGAGATCAGTAAATGTAGGATAAAAGCCAAATGCAACCAAATGAACTAAAAAAAAGCAACTGTTAAACAGTAGTGTCATACAAGTGAAGTATTATTTAAACAAATTGTACAAAATGTCCAAATATGCAGGATAAAAGCCAAGTACAACTTAATGAACAAAAAGAAACTGTCACCCAGTGTAATAGAAGTAAAGCATTTATTTAAATATTCTTTAAAATGTCACAAAATGTAGGATAAAAGCCAAGTACAACCCAGTGAACAAAAGCATCTGTCACAAAGTTTGTTTAAACAGATTCTACAAAATGTAATACTCTTCTTACACCTTTTAGTTATATCAAAAGAACATGTTACTCCAATTGCTTATGTTACTATATATACCAGTATATATATATAGATGTATCCAGCCTGCAGCATTTTATTAGTTTTATTCTTTTTTTACCAGTGAGCATCACAGTATGTGTTTGAATATTTTATTCTTTTCATTTTTATTGTCATTTGTTTAATTTTTGGTTTCTTCTGTATCATGGTGACACTGATAACTTTTTCTTTAAATATTTAGTGTATAGCTATTTAAGATGTTAGTGTATAGCTATTTAACACTAATCTCATGCTGTTTCCATGTACTACCGTGATAATCTTGTATTTATCTATATTGTTCTCCTTCTAAGTCCTTCCTGAACTTCTACAGTCACATTTGTTTTCCTCAGTTTTCAGATAACAGATTATCTTGTTTCAGATAGATTAAATTAAGATAATAATGTTGACAATCTTTATAGGACAGAAGGAAATGTTGATAATTCATGCTTCAAATTTTATGAAACAAGTTTCTGGTGAGGCACTGTTTTTTTATCAACAGAAATCTATGTTGGGAATTATTTGCAAGATGTACCCAATGCTGCTGAATGTAAAATTACCCTATAAGCTTTCATTCAAGTCCAACTGCAAACTGTACAGACATGGATCTGCAATTGCATACTGTGCTGGCAGATCTGGGTCTATGCATTTTATTGAGAGTATTCAGTAGAATAAAGAACATAGACCCTGATCTACTGGCACATTATGCAACAGCAGATCAGGGTCTTTGTTGTTTGCATTTGGACTGGACATAAACAGAAATATATACGGTAATAAAAAAATTGCATCTTTCAATCACTTTTTGTTGAGAGTCTTTGTCCTTTTAAAGAACTAAATTTTTTTTGCTGTCTTAAATAATTTTAACCTGTTAAAATTTCAGAGTTTATTGAAGTTGTGAACGTGTACTTGTTTATGAAAATTTAGTCATATATTTCAAACCATGACAAACCAACTATTCATGTTATACATTCCTAACAAAATGTATTTTTTATATAATCGGCCTTAATTACTTATTTATTATAATATGATCTGATGGTTTATGAACTAATGAGCTTGGCTATGCTTTAAAACATTCCATTGAAAAGTACTGACTTGCTGTTCTATGATGCATTTAAATCTGGACTTTCCAAGAAAAATATATACATGAACAGGAGAACCTGCCTTGAATAACCACCTCTTCTTCCCGAAAATTATTGTCTCTCAAAACACTTGGTCTCTGAAGACAGGTCATGACACTGTATAATCAGTAAATCCATGCATGGAAAATTTGGTCTCAAGACAGGTTGTCTGTCGTAGCAGTGGTCATTCAAGACAGGTTTTACTGTAATTATCATAATTTTCCGGACTTGCTTCATTACACTATGTTTTCTCAACGGAGTAATTGCTTCCATTCAAACTCTTGGATGTTTTCCATGTTACGTTTTAGTTGAGGTATTAACATTCATTGACATCATCGGATAAGTATTGTTGAAAGATTATTAGTTAGCTTCTATGCATGACCTACTTATTTGGATAGAAACCATACATAATATTAGATGCAAGAATACTAAATATTCACGTATAGAAGATAAATCAAACAGCAAACATGATAAACCCTATCTACCCTCAGATACATATGTGAGTGAAGATTATGGTCTTCATTTAGGCTTGCCCAGATCTGCCATGACTTAATGCACCAGCAGATCTG
This sequence comes from Megalonaias nervosa, assembly GCA_016617855.1. Taxonomy (NCBI): domain Eukaryota; kingdom Metazoa; phylum Mollusca; class Bivalvia; order Unionida; family Unionidae; genus Megalonaias; species Megalonaias nervosa. The sequence continues at coordinate 43,133 of JAECUM010001950.1, forward strand.
GGTCTATGCAGTTTGTTATGAGTAATGAGTAGAACAAACAACATAGACCTTGATGTGCAATTGTATAAATGATGGCAGATCAGGGTCTATTCTGTTTGCAATCAGACTTAACTCATAAGTGAGTATATATGGTATGTCAAGATAGAGATTTTGCGGATATCAGCGTGGATGAAAAGTAGTGAAAACTGCACCCCCCGTGAATTGTTGAAATTAAGCAGATGCATTTTTGATCTCACTCCATGCGTAATTATTTACATGATATTTTATAATGTTGTAATGTGCAAGACAAAATGTACAGTAGGCTAATATACAAGTAAATTGATCTTATAATATTCTTCTTGAATGTGATAAATTTTACTTTCATTAACCTTAAAGATATAAATGACATGCATTGTTTTCTTTAATAATCTAATTTATCAAAGTCATACTTATAGTGCCTTCTTGCACCTCAAAATGTAGAGCATCTCATATTGCTTCACTTTGTTTTTTCCCCCCCTAGGCCTTGGTTTGGTTTTTTATTGCACAGTGATGAAAGCCAAAGCAAGCGGGTTAGATGTACACTATTTGCTTGAGATCATTAACCCTGATCTTGTATGTTGTGCAGTGGTAGATCTGGGTCTATCCTGTTTGTAGTTGGACAAGTGTTATACATGAGCAGATATGGTACATCTAGATTTTGAGAACATTGCTGTATATCAAAAGTATATGAATAAAATTTGAGCCTGCAACAATGCTTCAGAGCAGATAAAAGCTAATTGTAAACAATTTTGCTTTCAACTTTCATAGCAATAATATTGAATACACCTCCATTCCATTAAATATGACTTTTTCTAGAGTAAGTGTTATTAATAAGTATATTTAATATCTCTGAAAAATATTACTAACCAATTATGTTTTAATGATAATAATTATAGTAATAATAATATAATAATAATAATATTTTCAACGGGTGACTTGAAAGTAATGAGAACAAATTCTTCTTTGAATTCCTTGGATTATATATGTATATACAAGCTAATAATAGTGTTCACACACACACACACACACACATGCACGCACGCATGCACACACACACACACACACACACACACAAATGCTATGTTACTGCGGAATTTCAAAACATGAGGTGAACAGGGGCATTTACACTTTATTAAAAATTCCGCATTACGTACGATTTCATCTTTCAAATACACCTCTTGTGGAAGGAACATTAAAATTGGGTCTGATTTAAAATATGGAGGAATGTTATTTGCCCAATATTGAAACTAATAGCTTTTTATTTAGCTGGGATACATTGAAATTTTGACCTGTTGATGATCATTGAATTGGGGTACCAGATGATTCTCTTTTTTGGAAAATGTTTAGGTACAAGGGGGCAGATTTGGTACACACCTTGTAGATTATTTTTGCCTTCCACAAGTATTTTTACATGCATATGTAACACATTAATTGTAAGCATTGCATTCTGATGATTGCTGAGTAAAAATAATTTCATCTACCATATATACTCACAAGTCGAATTCTCTGCTAAAAGCACAGACCCTGATCTGCTGGCACGTGATGTGATGGCAGATCAGGATCTGTGTTACTTGCAATTGGACTAGATTTGTAAGCAAGTACATATGGTAGCATTTACTGGAGTCCAGAAATATCTTAGTCATTCAGAAAAAACAAATCATTTTCAGTCTCATGTATACCTTCAGAATTTGAACATATTTTCCCTCTTTATTTTTGAGGCCATCGTGATCGAAGCTTGAGATTGGCATGTATGCATGTGTCCATCCATATACATCTGGCGGATCTAGGTCTGTGCAGTTGGTCAGGAGTAATGAGTAAAACAGATAACATGTACCCTGATAAATGTCTGGTGTTTGCAGGTAGATATGTTTTATGAGCAATGGTAGAATGGGAATTGGTTCAACATGCAAACCATTAGCTTTTTCTTTTAATGCATGCAGTTTTTAGATCTGTCCATAGAAGCACATTTTGGGGTAAACTTTATACATTTCTCAGTACAGGACTGTCCCTCATTATAAGGTGGGTATGGTCATGAATCCCATTTCATTATTCAGTAGTACATGTAATATTATGTATATAATACCTCAATATAAGGTACCCTCACCTATGAGGGCAGTCCAATTTCATGGCTTAATGGATAACATTACAACGAGAGAGTATTATATTGCATTTTTCTACTTTTGTAACGGATCATAAAGAATTTCTAATTTAGTTTCAGCTTATTGTCAAGGCACCATGATGGAAGCTTGATATAATGATTGCTTTTGGTACCAGTATGCATGTCTATATGTCCATTCACTCTAGGTCAGTGGTTCCCAACCTTTCCGAGTAAGAGTACCCCAACTCAAAATTTAATAGTTGTACTTTAAGGTTCCATTGGGATGGCTGTATGGTCTGCCAGGATCCACAGCCCACAGGTTGGGAACCACTACCCTAGATCATCCTCAGTGTTAAAGTTTTTTTACTTGTATGTATGTTGTTTGTAGTTAGGTAAAGTATGAGGTCAGTAAAATGGAGGTAATGTTGCAAAATTTACTGTGTAAAACTATTCTACTTTCAGTTTTGTTTTAGAGATTATAATTAATTGCTGGGTAAGCACATTATAGTATCGGTGTGCTCATTCAGACCCAGTCTTTAGCTTAAAGCAAACTTTGTAAGCCATTAACATAGGATATAATTATCATGCTTTATAGCACTGTGTTGACCAAAATTATACTGCTTTTATATAGATTGAATAAAATGCTAGATTTGCTTTCAGGTAATTTCATTAACAAGTGGAACATTGTTTTATTTTAGCATATTTATGTTTTGTAAACAGAATTCTTAGTTGTTAAGCTTACTGAGCATAACATTTGAAGTCAGACAAAAAATTTAAAAGTTTAATCTGCAATTAATTTACTCTGAATAAATATGGGGGCCATGGGTGGCCAAGTGGTCTAAGGCGCTGGTCTTTATAGATGACTGTCCTCTTGAGTTCAAGTCAACAACATGGGTACATGAGAAAGTTTGCCAGTAACTTCCCATAAGTATGTGTGTTTTTCCCTGGGATTTTCCTCTACCAAATATACAAGCTACCACATGTTTAGTCTATCATATACTGAGAAAATGGCAGTAAAGCTCTCAAAACCAAACCAGACCAGTCTAAATAAATACAGAATAATGTTTTTATTTTTATTTTAGGAATTAGCTTAATTATATTCCAAGAACAAGTCTTATAATGGAGTCTTCAGTTGGAGTTATAGTTTGGTGCTCCAGTGTTCTGTAACTTGAGGGGCCAATTCATAGCTGCCAGATAATCATAGAGTACTTTTATCATAAGTTCAGTGCAGAGATTGTTCATTTGCAATTCATCATACTCATTTGAGAACTGAGTGTGCATAACATTGTATATATTTTGATTTTATGTGGAATAACGATGAACTTTGAATGTAATGTAGGTTTGACTATACTGTGTTGTTTTGCTAGCAATTGGGTATGTTGTCATGCTTTTAGGACTATTTCAAATATATTTTGTGTAGATAATCACAAATATTACATTCATATTTTGTAGGAATTTGCTATTTTGTCATCAATATTTCCAATAAGATATCATACACAATAAATAAAGCTGGTTAAAAAATGGCTTCAGTTTGTTTTTATTTTCCATTTACTCCTTCAACACATACAGTAGTTATTGTTGTGTGTAACATAATTGCATCATGTGTAGCAAATACTTACTGCTTATTGATTCATATTTGATTTATAACACCATGCACTATTATTTATTTATAATATTGGTTTGGGTTTATCAGATGGCACACCACCTACGAGAAAAGGATATTACAGTGTTGCACATATCTATTTATCCTTCTGTCCACACTAAGCACTCTGCATTAAAAGGTTAATGTTAGGATTGGTCAGTCTGGTATCAGGATAATGTGACTGGGTGGGACATCGTGCTAAAGGTTTGTGGCATGATGACCCAGTGCAAGTGTAAATTGCCACACTGCAGACATCATAGTGATATGGCTGAAAATTTTTTAAAGCAACATTAAATATCCAAATCACATATACACTTTCTGTCTACCTTCCTGTCCTACCATCACAATTTGGTTGTTTTGCTTTATGGTCAGTTTCTCATGCACATTTGTGTTCTTCTTGGTAAATGCAACATGCTTTTATGAAAAATAGGTCAGTGTGACCTATATTTCATGCTTTAAGGGCATTACATTTTTCAATGAGGGGAGGCATTTATTTGAGCACAATAATCAAAGCTAAAGTTATTCTTTTGATGTACTCGTGTAATGACCACATGTACATCGGGAGTCTTTCTGCCACTGAATTCAGTCATTGTAAATATCAGCACAGTTAAAATGATCAATTGATCTTCCCAACTTAGTAATTTATACATTGTAATAGTGTGATCATCAGAGACTGCTGCAGCATTTTATTGTAATTGTGGACCTGAAGCAGACGGGCATTGAAACACACAGGTCTTACATTGCATCTTTTAAATTTTCTGTTCTTAAAAAGAAGAGGGGTGCATTAATTAAAATATTTGCATTAATTCAGAAATATATGTTAATTTAAGTTGGAAGGTGGAGAGAGTGCTGCTGAGTCATGTATCTTTGTGTGTTGATCTGTCTGGTAACAACATTCTTCTATCAAAAGATGGTCTCAGTAACCATTATTTCATGCTTCATTGGTCAAGTTGTATTTGTTTTAAGTCAGTTTGAAGGGAATACATACAATTCAAAAGAGGGGGTGTCTGGGCATACATACATATTTTACAAATAGAGTGAGTGATCCTTGTGATTAGGGTTCTATTGAGATACACGAATCATTTAGTAATAACCTTTTCCATCTGTCTGTCCATCAGTCCATCCATTCAGAGTTCTTGCAACCAGCATAGCTCACCAATGTTGGTATCATCCAAGGCCATTTGGTAACTTATTTCTTTTAAAGTTATTCTGTCCCAACTCCATTGATGACAGAGTTAAAACATTTTATATGGCTGACATTTTGGTGGAGCATTTCATCGTATCACCCTGTTTGTCCATTAATTTTTTCCTTCCAGCTTGATAACTTAAATTGTACAGAATGAATCTCAACTGAACATTATGGATCGCTTGCACTTAAGGTATTGAAATAACCCTATTGAGTTTGGGTTAAAAAGGTCGAAGGTCAAGGTCACTGTGACAGAAGAAGATAGTTTGTGAACAATAACTCAAGTTCACCATCTATAGTTGCCAAATTTAGTGGACGGCTTGCACTTGGGATAAAGAAGGGTCATGTAAATTTTGGGCTCAAAAAGGTCACTGTGACTGAAAATAAGGTTTGTGCAGAATAACTTGAGTTCTCTAACATTGACAGTTATTAGACTTTGTGGATGGCTTGCATTTGCAGCAAGGAAAAACCCACTTGATTTTGGGGTGAAAGTCACTGATGGAAAGAAGGAAAAGTTTTGCTTAATTGTTTAGTTCAAGGTCACATATTGACCCAAGTTTGTTGAGGGTTTGTATGTAAGATATAAATGAGGTCTACTGATTTTTAGGTCAGAAGGGACAAATTCATTGTATCTGAATCAGAGTTGGGTTTTACAGAATAACTTTTATTCTATAGTAATTTCATTGACCAAGCTTTGTGGAAGATTTACGTTTATTTAATAAAGCAAGATATAGATTTTGTGGTCTTGAAGTTAGAGGTCACAGTCGTGGCCAATAAGAAAATAATGGTTTCTACACAGTAACATCAGTTCATGACTGCATAACTTGACCAAAGATCTAGGTCATTGAGACCCATTAGTGAATAATCTTCAGCCAACAATGATCTGCTTGTTACTACATAGAGGATAGAAGACTATTTAACTTGGGCAGACTTTTGATTGGTTCACTATTGTATTTTCAGTAGCAATGTTTTGTAATCAGCATACTTAGAAATCTATCGACTGATGCTATTTGTCATGAACACATTAAAATAGATGCAGATGTTTCTTTGACAGTGGTGTTTTTTCTTTATCTGTTTAATTCCAGAAAAGATTTTGCATGACTTCCTTAGCTATGTTTTGCATTTTTTTCTGACCAGTGTATCTCTGGAAACATTTCATTCAACATACTTGGATGTGTTTTGGCGTGAACACTATCCTAGATGTAAATTTTCTTCATTATGTTTTTGTCATTTGTACTCTCTTGGGTCTTATCAATCAGTACTAAATAGTCAATCAACTTTTTTGTAATTTTGCTTCAACATAGGATGACACATTTTTCTAACTTGAAAGCATCTTGGTATATTGTAATTGACCTTTTTCCATAGATTATGTGTGTGTGTGTGTGTGTGTGTGTGTGTGTGTGTGTGTGTGTGTGTGTGAGAGAGAGAGAGAGAGAGAGAGAGAGAGAGAGAGAGAGAGAGAGAGAGAGAGATTTTGATTTTTAACGTAGCTTTAACAATTTTTCAGTCATATCGCTACGATGTCTGCATTGTGGCAGTTCATAGTGATGTCTAGCACTGGGGCATCATGCCGCAGACATGTAGCATGATGTCCCACCCAGTCACATTATCCTGACACCAGGTCGACCGGACACTAACCTCTTAATGCTGAGCGCTTAGCGAGGAAGCTGTTAGTACCATTTTTATAAAGTCTTGGGTATGACCCTTGCCAAGGTTCGAACCCGAGACCTCCCGCATCCGAAGTGGTCGCTCTAACCACTAGGTCACCGGAGCGGTCCATAGAATACAATAGTATGTACAGCAACAGTTAAATTTCATGCTACTCAACTTATCTTAAAGTTTGTGCTCTCATCTAATTAGTAGATTCAATGAAGCAATAACGAAACAATACCTGTTGTGAAATTAAGTACGTTTGACCAAGAGAATCAACTGTAACTTGCCAGTCAAGAAAGTTGACAGTTTGTGTAATATGATGTTTACAATGTTTTTGTTTTTTTTTACGGTAGGTACTTTTATGAAAGAAAGTTTTGATTCTGAGATAGCAAAACTAAACTTGTCATAAAGAGTTATATATTTGGTTGCTTGGAAGTTTCAAAGTTAAAATTTTGGATTCATAATTTTCCAATCCAAGAGTCTGAGCAGACAGGTAACATATGCTTTCATGATAAAAGTTCTTCTGGATCTATTGTTACTTTATGTGGGTTTGCCCACGCCCACCATCCTTTCATGTTTTTGAAATCGGGTTATATTTAAATTAGTTATAATGCTGCTTGTATTACATTTATGTGGGAAAGTAAATTATCAAATTTTTGTGATTTCTCTTTCTGTCACTTCTCGTATCTTATCTCTTAACAACATTACCATTGCATTGAACTGTGTTGCATCATTTTGTATCGACACAAAGTTCGTGGAGAATGATGCTGGTGATGCTGTTCTTTTTCAATAGAGAGAGATAAGGCCTGGACTTCACCAAAAGAATTTAAAGTCTGGACTTAGTCTTAAGGCTAGAATCTTGCAATATGATTGGCTGAAATATAAATCCTACATTAGATTGACCAATCGGACGCCTTCAGTCTACGTTTTCAGTCTACGTTTAACTTCTAGACATGATATTGACGCTGGTTCCTAATGAATGCTTTACTATGTTTGGGCAGATATTTCTTTATGCAAATTATCTAGTTGTTAAGAGCAATTTCCGAAGACTGGACATGTTATATAGGGTCTATTCTGTTGTAGACTATTCTGATATTCTATTCCATTTTAGTATTTCTGTTATATTCTTTTTCCTATTTTTTAAAATATTAAATTGTATTCTATTAATTTTGTGTGTGTGCGCATGTGTGTGGATGATTTGGATTCTTAACGTAGCTTTAACAATTTTTCAGTCATATCGCTACGATGTCTGCAATGTGGCACTTTATAGTGATGTTTAGCACTGGGGCACCATGCCGCAGACATGTAGCATGATGTCTCACCCAGTCACATTATCCTGACACCAGACCCACCAGTCCTAACACTAACCTCTTAACGCCGAGCGACTAGCGAGGCAGCTGTTAGTACCATTTTATAAGTCTTTGGTATGACTCGACCGGGGTTCGAACCGCATCTGAGGCAAACGCTCTAACCCGTAGACCACCGGAGTGGTCCATATTATCGTTATCTACTTAGTATATGACATATATCAAGGCTGCGAATGTCAAGTGAATTTATAAATTACATAATGGTCATAATATATACTAATTAACGGAGACAATAAATTACAAGTAAATCTGAGGGTCAAATGTAAATGAGAATTTGAATATTGGATTAGTAAAAATAACGAAATGTCCGTATGTGACAAAGCTCCTGCATATACAAGTACAGCACTTGAAAAGCATATTCGAAGAAATAAAATTTGCCATTTTTTAATAATTCAAAAACTGTTCTTAACTTTGATTAGTTATATATTTAGCTATGGCTGATAAAAAGGTTACAATATTCAAGTGGCAAATGTTTATGTGATTTATTTTTTACGTGTATCCCATAAGACCGCCACATTGCGAAAATGAATCCACCGCAAAACAGTAATCCCAAACTTCGGGTTTCTGATAAGATCTTATACTGTGAAATAACTTCAATTACCATTGTGTTTACTCTACATAAAAAACTAAGACTGTCTTCCTAATTAAAATTTGTTTCTGGTCTCGGGCTAGGACAATGTGGGTTTGTGGGAAAGCTTGCCAGTAGCTTCCTTTGGTTGGTGGTTCTTACCGGAGGGTTTCCCGGGTTCCTCCACCATTTATACAGGCCGCCATATATAGCCTATGGTGTACTGAAAATGGCATTAGACCGAAAATAACAACAAAATTGGATCTTTAAACAAGTAATATTGATTATCTTTATTTGTATTTTTCTTTACAATCTTACCAATTACTTTGCTTTGTGTAAACTATTTTAATGCATTTGTCCAGTCCATGCGATGACTGTGTATTTTCCCCTGATGGCCACCGTTTTAATATTGTACATTAAGTTTTGTATTCAGAAATGTATGCTACGTTACATTCATTACGTGAATTGTTTTGTATATCTCTCGTATAACATGCGAGAAATACTATGTATGGTGAATCTGTATTTATATTCTGCTGTTACACAAGATATACTTTGAATTTGATGTTAGTTACAGGCATTTTGTGAGACGATGCATCTTGAACAAGTTAATCCAGTTTTATACTACTTTATGTCTTGAAAATGAAAGAGATTGAAAACCCTTAATCCATAAACTTAAGATACTTATGATAAGCCAATTTCGAATACCAAATATCATTAAATAGCTGATTTAATCGTGTTTCAAGCACACATTATAGCATGCGGGTGTAAAAGTTGATGAGGGGTTAATGGATTGACTGATTTGAATGGTGCTGCATCACCACTCAAAGTCGGAACAACAAAAGTCCCACAACCTCAAGTGATTTATCTCTTTCTTTAAATCTAAATTCCTGCCTTTCTGACGATTTTGGTAAATACTATCCTCGTTTTTTTTTTTCTCCAAGTTTTTGCATTTCTTCCACTGTATAGCTGTATATCTTGTTTTATCTGCACAAATAAATATGCCTTGATGTTGCAAATCAGTCGTTAAAATCCGTAATGGTTGGATGAGACGTACATGATTTTGTTATCTATCCAATCTGCTGAAAAGGATAGCGTGCATCGATAGATTGACCGTTCGAATACCTCTTGTTTTCCTTATGGCAATGCGATGAGGAGTGTATTGCTACATCAGCCACTTTGTCCCTGGCCTGGCTACATTTGATAGATATATATCATCGACAACAACAACGCTAATTCAATATTGACTCGTATGGCGCTTCGCATCAGTCATAGTATACAGCAAATATTTCTTGCAGCCATCTTCAGGAGCAACAATTTTCCGCAAGAGCAAAACAGTGCAATCCAGATCTGATAACACATTATTGGTATGGCAACCTTTAAAGATGAAATTATGTTACAAACGACCTTACCAAGAATTCAATGGTCCTAAGAACATAAAAATGTCAAATATTCGTGTATCGTTACGCATAAAAATAGTCTGAGACCTTTTCAAAATAATGCTTTTAAATTAATTATATGCCTCATTTACGCACATACAGGTAATATAAACAAAATATTGCGTCTCCAGCGTCGATCTTATCATTCTAAAAACAACTTTGACATCAGAGAAAAGTAGTTTTCTGGATATTCGTCTATACCTTCAACAAGATGGTGCCTTAGGGTGTTTACTAGTCTAGCCATTATGGTCAGGAAGACTTTATTCGAGTATTAGTCATAACTATAACATATTGGTTGAAGCCTCGTTTCCGGAAAGTGAAAATATGTGGTTACTCTTACATTTTCAAAATAACTGTCTTAAATGCCTAATTTCAGTAATTTCAGAAATGTTAAAAATTAAGCTCACGGTGTCTTATATGCTTTTAGTTATACTAACATCTGCAAAAAATAGGAGCGCAATTTCAGGACTGTATTCATTACTTAGGTCAGAGGAGCTAAGTATAAATACCGTGTAAATCACCTGCTCAGATCAATAAATATTTACCATTCATCTGTCTATATAAGGGATGAGGTCGATGTTAAATGAAAGATAGTTTCTTTCACTTGAAAAGCTACCTAACGTCACCACCTTGAACGTCCTTAGAACTTAACACTAATTAAACGATACTTTTAAGAAAAATAGTTGCGTAGGGTGATATTTATGAGTACAGTAACAGAATAAGTATTTTGAAGCGTATACAGATACAAATAATATGTGCATGATTTATTTTACATTTTGTTAAAGATAAGTCATGATTTAATTCATGAATCATCACAAAAATTCTGTTAATGACTTTATTGTCCTTGTTTTAAAAACTATGCGTGAGTTTATTCGTTAAATTATGCGAAATGCCTGCAGTTTCCGTTAACAGATTCATAATCACTGTTCACCAAAGCAGTAATCTCTGTAAACAAGCTTGACCGTTTGGTCCTCAGTTTGAAAATTCATTGAGCAGTTGTACGATGCGCGTAGATTTACATCGCTTAGGACAGTATTTCCAGCGGTTGAGAGTTCAAAGAAGAATTCTGCTGCTCCAACGTCTTCTATGGAGACTTCTGAATCGCCTTCAGCTATAACATTCGCGGATTCATCATCATCGGTTTCGAACCAAGTTCCATTTTGGATTGCGATGCCAATGACACCGTGCATGCTGGAGGCTTGAATGGTCACTGTGTCTGCCCAGACTGGAGTTACGAATCGAAACAGGGGCTTCACGTCAGCCGATACATTGATGCTGTCGTAGGTTCTGTTGGCAACGACTGCGATAACATACTCTGTAATGTCACACGGTGTAATGCCAACATCGAGGAAGCCCCGCTCAAAGGGTGTCTTGCTGAGTCCTAAGTCCATGGCTGCTTTTAAGGTTCCGCACGCGCAATCCTCAAAAGACGCCATTGGGTGCCAGTACATTCTATTAGCGTGTAGAAACACTTGAAATGCATCCTTGACTGATGTATCTTTTTGTTTCACAATAACGTAAAATACTCGTCTGTACAGTCCACTACTATAATGAGGATCCATGTCCATAGTAAAGTCTTTCACATGGCCCACAGAGTTATTATCATTTTCAGGTCTTTCGAAGCTACGAATTGGGTCGTCCGTCTTGCTGATGTCGTGTCCAACTACGAAATCACTCCATTTCAGATATTCCTCCGCCGTTTCCCCTAGCATATCTGAGAAAGCTTCATTAACACCTCCCATTTCACCGAAATACATTAGGTCCGATCCCTGTTCTGTAACGCCATGACCAATTTCATGTCCAATCAAATCGAGACTAGTCATTGGGTAGAAGCTTTCTCCCCCATCACCAACTGTACAATTGTCCCCGTTCCAAAATGCGTTCTCAAACATAGACCCGTAGTGTACCCGGATGACTATCTTCTCTCGCAGGGCTTTGCTGTTGTACCATTCTTCAAACATTTTCCCCACGAGGGTACCGTAAAAGAAGGCATCAATGGCAGGTGAGTAGGCTCCATTGACCTCGTCTTCGTATCCATCCTTGCACTTAAAACTTGCAGTCTCCGTGATATTTTCAAATTCAGTACTATCCATGTCTACAACCTTCACATACTCATTCTCTAAGTAGCAAATATCGCCCTCTTTGCGCATTGTTAAGCAATAGGGTTTCTTGCCATACTTTATTTTACCGATCTTTTCATTTCCACCATAAGCTTTATATTTTCTCTTTCCACACGAGAACGTATCCAAGGTGTTCCATCTTTGCAAGACTTCTCCAGTCTGGGTGTCTATTAGAAACGTTGGTCTCTTCTTCACTTCGCCCTCCTCGATCAGATAATGAATATAGTCTGCCACATGTGCCTTGTGTTTGCCATCTACATAGATTCGCTTCTTTGAAGTGACACTGCGAATCTGCAGGAAACGTCATAAAAAATGTTCTAAAAATTGTCGACATAAACGCCAAGACAGACCGCAAATATTGTACAAAAGGATCAGTGTGGTATAGTATTTGATGGGCTTAAGATATGAACCTGACAATGAACTATTGGACGCTAAATTCGAAAAAGTATCATGACAAGGAGGAAGCAGCAGAGAGGGTGAACCCTACAACTTTGTAGAGACCTTATTTTTGAAATTTAAGGGTTCCTACGAAGGCTGAAAAAAGAAGTTTTTGCATTAATAATGAAAACTTCTCTAATTGACCAGATTTTTTCTGATTTTTTCACGTGCTGGTCACTACGCGTATGTCGTTCACCCTCTCTGCTGCTATAAATTAAACAGCAAGTATAAATATTATCAATAATGAGTATTAGAGAACCACACTCAGCTAAATTAGCTCGAGAGCGACTAGAGGCAATTAAAAAATATCTACCTGTTCGTGATTCTGTTAAGCAACAACTACAATCGCGTCAGGAGTCTCAGGTGGAATTTGCAGAAGGTGCAGAACAGTTATTTAAACCGATTGTCGAACCAACGAAGAAAATTATTACAGCAACCGAAGCAACACGAGCTCTTGCAACATTGCCTGCTGATATTGCTCGTATTCAAGCAGCTCAACCATAACCACAAGCACCACAAGCACCACCACCACAAGCACCACCACAACCACAAGCACCACAAGCACCACCACCAAGAACCAGAACTAAGATAATAGATAAATTTACACCTGAAGGTATTACTGCTATCAGGGACCCAACCCAATTATTTGATATTGCCGCGTATGGATATTATGAAAGAAAAAAATATGTAAAACCAGAATATGTTAAATCATTAAGCTCTACCTATTGGATCAGAGATGTATATCGCGTTGCTACTGGTATTCCAGAAATCAGATCTAATAAAGATATTGAAAGTTTTAACAATTTTGGTGAGGCTTTAAATAGATATGTAGAAGAGGTTGAACAAAGTAAACGATTATCACAACCACCACAATTTGAATTATCACCAATATCACAACCACCACAATTTGAATTATCACCAATATCACAACCACCACAATTTGAATCATCACCACTATCATCACCGCAGCTTAAATTACCATCACTACAACAACCAGTACCACGACTGCAACCACTACTACAACAACACAAGATACTACAACGACAACAAGAGATACAACGACAACGAGAACAACGAGAACAAGAACGACAAGAAACAATAAAACGATTACGAGAACAACAAAAAACACCAAAAACATTTGAGCAATCACTTCGTTATTATCCAGAATCACCAAAGACACCATCGAAACCAATTAAAAAAGCACCACCGAAAACAAGTGAAGAGAAAGAAAAAGAATTTCAAGACGATCCTGGCGCAACTGGAAGTGGTTTAGGGAGTGGTCTTATTACCTGTCCCAATAACGTTCTTGCTGATGTTGATCGACTAGAAATCCTCATTGGAGGAAAACGAGCTGGTAATAATTCATCAGAAATCATTAATGAAGCAGCTGATATTTGCAAACGATTATTTACAGGCGGAATTATGGATATTAATGTATATCGGTCTCTCATTAATGAAATCGTCGATGACTACCATAGTGATTAGATACAATTAGTGATAAAGTCATTTAATAACAAAATGATCGTGCATGGTACTCAACGTGGACCTACTATGGTCAGGGTAATAAACTCTCGATTACCAGTATACAAAACGACCTACGGAGATGGACTAGGTGATGTTGTTCAGGGTCTGTTTAGAAGAATAGCCCCAAAAGCAATACCGATTACAAAGCAGCTAGGAATGAAAGCTATTGATGTTGTTCGTGAAAAAGGTATAGGCGCTGTTGGTAATATTGCTAGCAAAGCATTCTCAGCAATCAAAGATAGACTATCACGATTAATACGCAGACCACAAGCGACCCGACCTCAACCTGTGAAATTGGCCAGCACTGAAGTGATGTCCGCAAGTGTAAGTAAAAAAATAAATCAAGCCGCTAATCAAAAACTAGCGGAGTTGGCTGATGTCCCGATGTCAGACAAAGAAAAATATATAACCGCTAGTCTGATAGCAGGAAGTGGTCTCTCTTCGAGGAGTGGTCTTCGTGTTAGACGAAGACGATAATAATAAAGATGTTTAAGCGCATATCTGACCCCGCGTTTGACATGGATGCACCAGTACTCAAGGATGAGTCTGTGCGCGATTATCAGTATTATTCTTATGACGCACGAATGCCAGATCAGCGTGGACGAATCGAACTACAGGTTCAGGATACAAGTAGATATTTCATACCCGCTGAAGCATTTATTGAAGTCGAAGGTGAAATTTTAAATAACGTTGTTCCTGCAGCACCAGTAGCATATGCCGCTGATGTTATTGTTGGTTTTGTTAATAATGGTATTATGGCGTTATTTGATAGCGCTACGTACATGATTGACGGAAAAAATATTGAATCAATCCAGAAGGACGTCGACGTTGCCACGACAATACTTGGTCTTGCGAGATACAGCGACGATTATTCAAGATCAGCTGGTCCATCAATGATGTTTGTCAAGGATACTTCTAACCACTCTGATAACGATCAATATGATATAAGACGACCAAGAAACTTCGCCAATAACGCTGACGCTGATGTAAATCTGGTGGTTCATGGTGCTAATCCAAATTTCAACTTAGGATTTGTAGTACGTAAATCAATGTTAAAAGGTGATAGGAGAACATTTTCATGTGCAATTCCACTTTCACATATTTTTGGATTCTGTAGAAATGTCAGAAAAGTCATATTCGGGGCCAAACATACGGTTGTACTTGTACGAAAAGGCACAGACGATGATGCAATATGGAAACCCATTGGTGATCCTGGTAAAGTAGTACTAACAAAACTTTCCCTGTGGATGCCAGTGATGACTCCGTCAATATCTGAAGAAGACCGGTTGCTATCTTTTATGAGTCAAGGTGGTAAATCAACTTTGTCATGGTTGACTATGACCACAGATGCTGTTGATAGTGCAATTAATGGTTTATTTACATGGCAAATAGCTTCTCAGCAAGGTGTTTCTGCACCAAGACACATATTTATCGCATTACAAGATGTTGCACGAATAAACAATCAAGATGAAAGTATAATGATATTTGACAAACTTGGTGTTTCTGAGGTTTCATTAAGGATTAATGGACATCAAGAACCATCCGAGGATATTTTGTTAAATTTCGATCAAAATCATGTAGCACGTGCATATCATCGTCTTATGTCGTTCATGGGACGTGATCAAAACATTGATACTGGTTTACAAATATCGCAGCTAGATTTTACAACGCTGTATCCGATTTATTACTTTTCACTAGAACATTTAGATTTAACCAGACAATCTGTTGTATATATTCATTTTCGAGCTCGTGTGACTCGAGGAGTTATTGTCAATTCCAGAGCAATAGCCGTTATACTCAGCGATAAATCAATGTTACTCGAAGGTGTTGGTGGTCGCATGAGAGTTATTGATGCCCCAGTAGAAAATATATAAAATATTTTCTAAACATGTAATTAGATCGTTCATAATATTAATAATGTCATATCATCACGTTAGTGTGAGTCTGACTCCTGGTCAGATTAAAAAGCTGCAATCAGCATCAAAAAATAACTGTGGAATAAAAATATCGCTAAAGCGAGAACAGATGAGCGGTGCAAATAAATTATCGTTGACCGAGCGTCAGTTCAAAAACTTCAATGAAGCTAAAAAATCAAATAAAGGCGTCAAACTTAATCTTTCTGCTGGCGCCATCAAAGACGTTGCTAAATCGGGTGGTATATTTCCACTTCTCGCAGCTATACCAGCATTAATAGCCGCTGCAGCCCCAGCTGTTGCAAAAGCAGCTGCGCTAGGTGCTGTTGGAACAGCTGCTGGAATGGCATTAAAGAAAGCAACCGGACAAGGAATCAAAAAAAAGGGAAAAGGTCTAAGACTACCAGGAACCCCGTATTCGTGGTACGGAAAGGGTCTAAGATTACCAGGGACCCCGTATTCGTGGTACGGAAAGGGTCTAAGACTTCCCGGGACAGTTTACTAATATCACCCACGTCCAATTTTGATTTACTTAATGCTGCTAAGCAACTAAAAATAAAAAACTTCAGAGGTGTTTTTATGCGCGATCAATTACCAAAAAAACCAAACAATATTGAAACCGGTATCATTAATCTCGATAAAAACTCTGGCCCAGGCACGCACTGGGTCGGATATACAATTGATCCACGTGGAATTATTTATTTCGATTCGTATGGATTAGCACCACCAAAAGAATTTTTAAAGTACGTTACCGGCGATATTCCACTCTGGTATTCAACGCTACCAACACAAAAAAAAACTGATCCTCCAATATGCGGTCGTGAAACCCTCGCTGTGCTTGATGCTGTATCAAAATCAACAGCTCCACCTCATAAAGTCGTGCACGCGTTCACTACACTACGTCATAACACTTAAACAAATATCAGTAAATATAATGGTAGATATTTATGGAAGATCTACTCGCAAAGATCAGAAGAAAGTCGATTTATCTAAATATGCAACTCTTGATCAGCTCAGAAATGAAATCGATGATTTATTAAATATCACAAGTGTGGATCAAAATGAAGTCGTCGTTTTTCAGGACAAACAAGGACGATTAAAAACGAGTAACATACAACTACTAGATGTACTTGTACGAATTCCCAACGCGATTGTTAATAATATCGTTACTTTCACTGATCAAGGTAAAATACAGGATTCCGGTAAATCGGTTAACGATTATGTTAAGAAAACTGGTGATGTATTTACCGGTGACATTATTATGTCAGGAAGAAAAATTACATATCTTGGAGATCCAATCGCAAATACAGACGCAGCAACAAAAAAATACGTCGATGATCAAGAATCCAAGTACGTGTCAGTGCGCGGTGGTATAATGCGTGCATTTCTCGACATGAATAATAATGGTATTAATAATCTCAGAACACCAGAAACAGATTTTGACGCCGCAACGAAGAAATACGTCGACGATAAGGAAATTCCAATAACGACTTCGTTAACGACAATCAATGATGGAATTGCTGCATTTAGAACTGATTATATTAATCATGTACAAACATTTCTAAATTTTCGTAGAAATGTAAACAGATCTATTAATGACTTTTTTGGAACTCCACCAGTCGTTGACATAAAACTTACCGACATTAACATGAAAATCAACGATATTGTTAGTGGAATTCCTAATATCATTGAAAAAACGAATCTTATTAAAATTCCTCACAAGCAGATCTTCAACGTAGTATACACAGTAGCATCAGGATTAGGAGTATGGACACTGCAAGATAATAATCTCAAACACACCGCAGAAGTCACTGGTGTATACAGACTGTCCGTATTTAGTAGTGCAAAATTCAGTATATTTACTACATTTCCATGGCGTTATTCAATCGATACTTTTTCTGGAGTTGTATCCGTTATAATAAATAAAGATGCGGAAGAAACATTTCTGCTGGAAGCATCTGATAAAAAAATTAACCAGAGCGTTATACTGGTGGTGCTTGGAATTTGTGTGTGAAACTCCTCAATTAGTTATCTAGATAAATATAATGAATCAAGAGTCATTTATCGACGTTCAACGTCACAGATACACTCAAGTATGTGAGTGTCAAACCAAACTAAAAAATATCATCGACGATTACACGATAAAGGTAAAAAAATATCGGCGACGTATGGTTGTTATTGATATAATGGTATACTCGGTTTCTGCTGTTATTGCTGGAACTGGATTATTACTATCAACAATAACGATGACAGCGCCTGCAGTTGTAACAATTATAGTTTCAACGGCAACAACATGCGCAGGTATTTTCAGTATTATCGCTAAGAAAATATCTACGTGTACAAATGATAAACTAAACGAGTACATAATGAAATTGCACACAGCAACAGCCGCCTACACTAAATTATGCTCGTATCTTTCCTTGTATCTCAGTGATGGTAAAATATCCGATGAGGAGTTTGCAACGATAATGGAAACTTATCATGAGGCATTCAAAGTGGATGATAAAGTGGAGGGTTGAATTTCCGCTCTATTAAATACGGAGTATTTTAAATAATGTCATCGTTAGAATTATTACAGCAGATCGTAGCTAATACAACGCCGTCAAAAACTACTATGATATCATTAAGTTCAACCAATCCTGAATTTAGCGTTAATTTTCCAACTGCAATTCCAGCAAAGGAAATAGCGCTAGCACAATTACGAGTTTATCATAGCTGGCCAAATATCAGGTCAAAACCGTTTGGTGGACAACCAGTAAATAATTCACTGGTATTTGCGAATAAGAATAAACCTGATGGAACACCTGATTGGCAAGTTGTTGGAATTACAACGGGCAGTTATCAAATAGACGAGATTAATGATGAGTTCCAACGCAGAATTATATCTATCACAGGAAAAGAATCTAAAATAGCTATCACTGTTTACGAACCAACACTATCAGCGGTGATTGAAATAAATTCTCCTGATTACCTCGTAGATATTTATCAAAGTTCAATTAGATCAGTGTTAGGATGGCCTGAAGTTGCACCGGTTTATAATGGAGTCTCAGAACCAACTAAAAATGAATTTAAAACGAGTGAAGAAAAATTCATTAAAAATCCAGAATATCGAGTAAAAAATCCATGGAGTAATACAAGATTTGGATTTCCAAACGACGATAGATATTACTTTACCGATTTTGACGGTAAAAGGATCCCCAAGTTGAATAAAGCATTATTTATTATTAACACAGACACCAAGACGAAGATTAGTTTCTATACTGTTGATGTATGATTTATTAAACATTTTTTAGATACTCTTAAACCCGAATACGATAAAATATTTAATGATTTAAGAAATTTACTTATTTCATTATCACAACATTACAACGATAACGTAAAGCAGCAAATAATCGAGTCAATAAAACATTTAAATGGGATGTTACTCGATTTATACATCGCCAATCGAAGTATTATAAACACTGCGACTAAACTCGATGGAAATCGTTACACAAATCCAGAATCTAAACAAATATTTCTTAATCATTACAAAATAACAGAAAAAGATTTACAAACATTTATTATACCAGATTTAAATAACGCTGAAATGAAGAAATCATTAAATGATCTTATTGAAGAATATTATCCGGGAGTAATTGAATCGTGGGGAAAAATAGCCCCACCACCGGCTATACTAAAACATAATAACAACCCTTTTGGTGCCGGACGTCATATATCGCCAGGCATTGTAAACATAACATCAGTTATTGCAGTCAATCTGGTATGCGATGTTATTGAAGGTAGCTATCAGGTAGATCTTTCTAAGTCTAACCAGGCCCAGCAAGGGTACATATTATTCAATTTTAGTCCATTAGCCCCCCCCCCAGGGTGGTTAATTGTATCAGAACCAATTAACCCCGTGTACCTGCGAGTTCATAATCCGTTATTATCAAGGATACACTTTAAACTTACAGACCAAAGCAATCGCATTCTGGACACAAGAAATGAAGAACTAAATATAAATCTGTATGTGAAATCATAATGCGTTATCATAACAAAAAAAAAAAAAAAAATATCCGGATGTTGTCTATGATATATAATAGTTGGTATACAATACAGTATATTATATACTTGTCAATATAACCTTGCCTGCGGTCTCATTCAATGTTAATCGGCAACTTTCCCTATGAAGGCTGTGGCTGCATATTGATTATTCCATAACGGCTGTGTATATGTGGCCGAGTACTGCGTAAAGTTATTTTAAGAACGTCCGCTATGACTAAATCAATATCCTTGGTTACGGCTTACGCATAGACTCAGTGTTAATGCAGAATTATATATATTTTTTGGAAATTAGAAATATAAAATCCCATTTTACACAGAAAACTGTAGTTTTTGTTAAGAACACTGTAGTTTTTAGGAAATAGGCTATTGGTAAACACATACTAACTTTTTCAGTATGTATTCATAACAAGGTCCGATAGCTCAATTGATAGCGCGTAGAAACTCTCATCCGGAGGGTCATGGTTCGAAACCCGAGAAAGACATATGTCTGCGGAAGGCGATTTTAGGCCAAGATTTATAATCTACTGGGGGCTCCAGCCCCCCCCCCCTCCGTCTTCAGAGTACACCAATCCACTACGTCAACACGTGGTGGATTCACTTTTGTGAATCACCCATTGGTTGATCATTATGGGTTGGTGTGCTGGCGTGAAGACGGCATTTCATCTTATCATCATCATCATCATCATCATCATATCATCTCATCATATACAGCGGGGGGTGATATGAGGTCGTGACCTTGTGACTTCACTAAAGGGGTACCCCACACAAGGGCCATTCCAAAAAACACAATCGCAAAACTAAAAATAAACCTAATGAGATTCCAGGTCACAAAGACCAATCAGCTTTTGAGTTTATAGAGTTTCGGTTACGGATATCTAGGAATTCTTGTAAGGCAATAAACAGAATCTGATTGGTCACTAAAATAAGACCTATACGTGTATAAACAACCCTCTGAGTTCCTAGAGTTTCGGTTACGGATATTTAGGAATTCTTTCGGGGGTAAACAAATAACACGTACAGACAACCCTCTGAGCCTCTAAAGTTTCGGTTACGGATATTTAGGGGTTCTCTTGGGGGTAAATGTCTAAACAAAGATTCGGAACCTCATTAGGTTTATCTGATACAACTATGGAATGGTAGATCGAATATCACCCCGCGCTGTATATTTTTTTTTATTTTTATATTAATTATACACTTATTATATAATGAATTTTGAAAATATCAATGTCATTGTTTCTGCGATTAAAAAATTACAACATAACGGTATCAATGTATCTGACAATCTTAATGCTGAAAAGATTCTATGTGATTTTGACTCATTACAACAATGAAAGAACGAGAACAGATTCACGCTATCTGCTGATTATAAATTTATGAAAATTATCCAACAAGGAATGTTAAAGTCACTGGCAACTGTCACTGATGATCAGGTAAAGTTATTTGTGCCTCTCTCAAACGCTATTGACAAAATCAAGCTAGAATTATCTCATGGATACGAACAGAAAAAGATTATGAACTTTCGTATAAGACAGTTAAGAGAGCATTGTGAAAATACGAGTGAAAATACGAATGAAAATGACAGCGATAATGATGGACCATTGACTGTGATAATAGCTAAACAAAATCCTTGGGAAAACTAACATTCTGCTTAGTATAATGCAACCTACACATATTGACAAGTATATTGTATCAAAGAACCAACCATTATATTTCAGTAGGTATCATAGATTTGGATATGTTTCGCATTGTGGATACCTCATATCAAGTATATACATACTGTATTGTATCAAAGAACCAACCATTATGTTTCAGTAGGTATCATAGACAAATATAATATTACCCGTGCTTGTTGTGCAATGTTTTTCGTTGAGTTTGCTAGTTTTCGTTGGGTCAAAACCCCAGGAAGGTTAACGGGAATTAACATTAGGTTTTAAATTTGTTGATCAAAAACTGGTTTTTTCCAGTTCTTTTGCTCGTATTGTGTAGATTTTTGCTAGCGAATTACGATAAAAATCCGGAAAAAACCAGTTTTTCATCGATAAATTTAAAACCTAATGTTAATTCCCGTTAACCTTCCTGGGGGTTTCACCCTCAGAATTTGTCAAAATCTGACTGATTTTCACTGATTTTTGGTCGCAAAAAACAGATTTTCGAACAAAAAACGCGGTTTTCAGAACAAAATCAACGAAATAAAAACTTTATAAAAAATAATTAAATCTGATTAAGTAAAGAATGTTTTGTGCCATCGAATACAGTTTATGTAACCCACTTCTGGAGAACCATCTTAAGATCTTATAATATTTTCTGAATGCAGATTGAAAGCTAAATAATATCATGTACTATTGCTTGTAAAAGATACTGAAAAGTTTTATGCTTGCCTCAGTCTCGCTTGATCATCTGATACCAAGTACTGGAAATAATATTCTGCCCAAATTTGAAAGAAAAAGTAGATCTTGTAACCCCGTCTGCCACGTATTTCACTGAGCTAGATGCTATATTAAAGTATTTACTAGCGGAATAAATCGACTTGAACATAATTTCTTCTCCAGATTCTGCATTCACTGATTTAACAGGTTTTACAGTATATCTTGCGCGACCTTTTTCCCAAACTTACAGTTTTCACTTTGCGTGATAATACGTAGATTTCCAAGTGAATTGTCAAGTTTATTGCCGTTGATGTGGTCAACCACATACCCATCTTTGATCAATCCAAAATAACACTCGATCACAAATCTATGTGATAAATAATGTTTATTTCCTTTGGTATTAAACGCAAGATAACCAGTATTTGTAACACTACCGACTGGTTTTTTCAACCTGCAATTCCTGATGATGCCATCGCGTGATGCTTCATAATTGGTAAGGATTGGATGTGACACAAACTCATTTTGTTCCATTTATATATAATATTTATTTGTTTAAATCATTGTTTTTTGAACATCTAGCCAGATAATCTTCTTCGGTTTTTATAGGAGAGTCAGCGTTATATTTTTTATCGTAATATCGTTTCAGCTCTCTGTACTTTTTACCACCGCATTACGCACACAGTTGAGTCCTTCCTCGCACTCCAGCACTGCACACAATACACGGTTTTGGTCCTAGACTCCCGTTCCTGACGCATTGCATATAATAACTACAGTATTCATTCACGCATGATCTGTTACACGGAGACGTATAACCGATTTTTAACCAGTGGCAATGATTTGGTTGAATCATATACAAAAGATTAATATTCAATTAAATATATATTTGCCTTAATTATAATATGGAAGAATTATCCGTAATTGAACCCTACGCAACCAGATTCGATCTTGACAGACTACCCGAGTATAAATTTAGTATTTCGATGCAAGATCTAGCTTTAACGAATGCGGATATAACTAAACGTATCCGTGAGGCCAAGAAGGAATTTCGTGACGATGGTGCATGCATGGTCAACATTCAGAGTTGGAAATGTTTCTAATACGATGAATGACAAACGAGGAAGAGTAATCATTAACCACCTTGATAATCAAAAATATTTTATTTTAATAAAATTTATTGTAAATACGGAAGAAGATATTTGGATTATTCGTGACAAGCGCGATCCCGTCCGCGTGCAGTCAGGAAATAATATCTTCTTGAGTAATAAATCTAAGCCAGGAATACTAACTGGTATAGATAAACCGTATTATGAGCGATCGTACCCTGTAACTGTGGTTGTCTATGGAATATTTCTGCTGAATAATAAACCTGATGTTGGGGATCTCAAACCGATGAAATTGTCATCCTTGACTTCGTCAAGAATAAATTCCGTAGCTGAGCGAGTTACAGAACACTTTACAAACGCGATACGTGGTAATGGTTTAACTGATTTAAGACGTAAAAAAATAGATGCATGGGCAGAGTCGGTTAAAGATACCGGAGCGTCTATCAAAGATGTTGCTGAGCTAGAGAAGAAATTAAGATTTCCAATAGCAGTAAAAACATTAACCGGAGAGATTTTGTACAAACCGAAATATATAAAAAATGGAACTCCGATAGATATTATTGATCATAACGCGCACGCATGGACTGCTGCAGTAACAATATTTCCACGAGATAGAACGGTTAAATTTTATGACGGTGATACCTTTGATTTTATTAAAAATATTAGTAAAACCGATCCTGTTTCTGTTTGGTTATTTCAGAGTTCGGAATATGATCATTACGATCAATTTGTACGACCTAACGGTGATATTTATCGTACAGAATCTCTCCATGAGGAAATGGAACATCTTGCGCAACGCCTTTGGCGTGAATATACCTCTGATGATGTCATAGTTAGACAATTATTGAATAACTGTTTTACTGTTCCGTCAGTCGCTGCTCATTTCGCTCAGGAGAAAAATTCATGGAAAACGACACGATTGGAATTTCTTGAAGATGTCAAGAAAAGTTGTATAGAATATGGGCACGGTGGATTATGGAACACCAAATACAACCATAGTGATGTTATCTCGGTTGATATGGTAGCATGTTATCCTGGGAGTTTTCTTGGATATGGAAAATGTTCTAAATACTTTAAGAGATTCGGACATCCTACACATGACATGACCAGGGTTGCGATAAACGGACCCTTACCAGATTTGACTTAACAGGATTTGCTCACGTAGAATCATTCGAGTTTAGAGAAGATCTTCATGCGATTACTTATATTTGGTTCGGAAAACATTTTTCAGAAAAATGTTGGGTTCCGATAGTACTATTGCGATATATGCTTGATGCTGGATTTTTAATATCGTTGAGAGTAACTGAAGCGATTATATCGTATAGTTCACAGAAGCAAGGTTAGTTACCAGAACCGGACAGATTTAGTGTCGATGATGCCAGGAAAGAATTCCCTGATATTGATGAAGATCATGTCATTAAAATAAGTAAATGCAGGAACGAGTACGATGAAAAACTTGCAAAAGATCTTGGTAGGAAAATAATCGGTAAGTTCATTCAAGGTGGTTCATACGATTATAAACGAGCGTGTACAAGACTGATTATGGACGATGCTGAACTAGATTTTATAATCGCTGATACAACGGAGAAAAACACATTTATAAACAGATGTAATGCTTATTTATCAGATGGAACAAAACTAGGTACCATTGTGAGCTATCTTGATGGCGACTCACCAGAATTTACTCATTTAAGATCTTCGATGTTAGCTTATGCTTCGATAAATCTATTGTCGATGATAAATAGATTTCCTCGTTACGCTGTTAAAGTCGCTACGGATTCATTTTATGTACACAAAAAATATAAAGATTTATTAAAACTCGGTAATGGTGAATGGGGGACATGGAGGATAAAACAAGAAAATATACTTAGTTATTCTGAATCTGCCGACGTTGAAATTGCGGAGACATATTACAAAAATAATAATCAAATATCAAAGTCATCTGCACCATCTGTGTACGATCCTGTATCTAGACATAAGACCGTTTATCTTAATGGGTGTGGAGGGTCAGGTAAAACAACTCGTGCGATTAATTTATTTATGAATAATAACTCAGATATAATTGTTTTGACACCTACACATAAACTTGCTAGAGAAATAAAGCAACGAGGAGTAATATCATGTACATATCATAGTTTCTTTAGATGGTGCAGAGACACGTGGACTCCATCGCGGATGGGTGAAAAATATATACCTAGGTATATTATATGGGATGAGATATGCACGGTGTCGTTAGAAACACTAAAAACATTTCTTGATTGGTTGTTATTGAAGAATACTGCTGTGATTATGTGTGACGATCATGGTCAACCACCACCCTTTGTTGGACAGTCTCCACATGAATGGTTGAAAACATTTGTAGATTATTACGAAGAAATAAATGATGACCATAGAGCTATTGATGAACCGCTAAAAGAACTTAAAAGATTAATCAGACTACAGCCAGATCAAATACAATGCGAGATTCTGCGTAAAGTAATTGCAGAAACTTCTATGAATGAATTTTGGACTTTATGGAGACCTGCTGATTTGATAGTCGCCAGTAGAAAAATAGTTCGTGATGAACTACAAAAGAAATTATTTACGTTACATAAAGAAAAGTTTCCGGATCTACCCGTACCTTTGTGTTATCACCCAGCAGATACTCGACGACAAAATATTGAAGTTGAAATACCAGGTGCCTTGGTTCCACCGAGGGTACAGAATCTTGTCTTGAATGATATCGTGTTGGTTGCTGTTGATGTTGTTGAGAGCGCGTTGAACATGGATAAATCACCATGGACGTTAGGATACGCTATAACAATTCACTCGTCGCAGGGATTAACTATAACTGATACTAGAATCTGGATTGTAGATGATCGTATTGAATGGTCGAATTTAGTCTATCTCGCCGTATCTCGAGTCAGGAGAATATCGCAACTGCGTAGGGTTATTGTAGATTACGTAATAACTGAAGAAATCACTAACAATGTCGATATCAATAAAAAATTAGTCAGCTATAAAAAGTGTGGAAAAAAAAAAATAAACGTGACTTTGATCTTGATGCTGAATTTATTATAACACTAAAACAACTACAGAATAATCATTGCGCAAGTTGCAACTGTAATATGTCATGCCAGTGTTTTAATCCAAGACAATTTACCGTAGACAGAATTAATAGTGATCTCGGTCATACACGTGATAATGTGATGCTGACCTGTCTTGAGTGTAATCGACGTCGAGGCTCTGGACGTTTACAAAATTGAGCTTGGTGGTAATTGCGTATCCTCAAGAATTACTTGTAATTGTTCACGTACAAATCCACGTTGAGGAGCTGTAGAATCTAGTCTGTATATTGGAGGTCTACCAGTGGATCTCACCACGCTAGAAATTTTATGTGTAGTCACGCTCCAGATAGGATCGGTTGCTCTTTTTTTACCACCTTCAAGTTCGCCAGGTTCATATAAATATCTTAGTTACATTACCTAATACTGGTTGAGAGAAAGATTCACGTCGTTGTCCGTTATAGCTACGGGGTATATATTTTTTTTTGATCGCATTAGAAGGTTTCATGGAAGTTGCACAAGTAATTTCATTATTCAACGCAGCTATCACACTCGGTAATCTTGCAACCCATTCACGAGATCTATCCTTAAAGTCAGTAGATATTTCCTTTGCATATTGGTATTCAAATAACCGCTCAGCAAGTGTTCTATTAAATCGTTCAACGATTGCCTGATCACGATGAATTTCAGTATGTCCTCGTCTGATTTTAACGTTATGCTTGTTCATCAACGATGATACTGCTCCAAGAAATTCTTTACCAGGATCAACTTGTAATAACCATGACTATCGTAGACCACCACGTTGATAAATGCGCTCAAACGCAGATGCAACTTCAGATGCTGTCTTTGTTGATAATGGCTCCGCTTCTTTGTATCTACTCGCAACATCAACGACAGTTAACGCGTATCTATACGTGTATTGACGTCTACGTGTTTAATGGTATCGTGTGGTAAAAACTAAATATCTGCTTGATGAACTTCATTAGGAACGCTAACATCGAAATGCGCGTACTGAATTCTTTTAGGTGGACTCAGGAAGATTTGCCATATTGCCTGTCGTGCTAACCATGATGCAGCAACATCACGTGAAATTTTTGCTGCTTCGGCGAGTTTACTAATCGCTGCTTTACCTCTCCAATACCCTCTCGGGGAATAATAAACAGATTCCATTATGATAGTTATATAATTTAATTGCCAGCCCCTAGCACTAGTTTACCTTTCATAGCAGTTTTTACTAGAAAACTAGCGAGTTTATCTCTGAGAGATTTATTAGGTATAGAATTTAATGCGCGAATCAATTTCACATCTGCGAGATGTCGTTGTTGCAAATCCTTACTTTTATACGCGACATCATGAACGTGACACGCTTGATCAATTGCATTTATTGGATACTCTCCTGGTTTTGGTTGATCTCGTTCGTCAAGTCGGATAAGTCGAGTTCCTGGACCACAATAATTATATCCGGGTAAATGTTTCTCACCAGGGTATTTAGCCCATGGTAATCCTGGTAATTTTCCTAACGAAGCAGCAATATCCCCACCTGTCTTTGATGAAATAAATTTGTATTTTTTTGTACCACATTTCACACATTTACCTGTAAGTGCGCGTCTTTTATTTTTTGTTGTTATTGTCGTTAATTCAGCAGTGGGTGTAGGTGCTCTGCATCGAACACAATATAGACTCATATTATTTATTATATGGATATAATTGACTTTTCAGCGACAAGAAAACAAGAGCCAGTAAAACATCACCCGGCGCTACCAAATTCTATCAGAATGATTATAATAGGCCCATCTGGAAGTGGAAAGACGCAATTATTGCTCAATCTAATAATGAGATGGCTAAAGTGGAATAAATTATATTTGGTAGCGCCATCTGTAGATGATCAGAGGTGTTATGAAGTACTTAAGGATTTTAATAAAAATGCAAAACTACTGGACGAAGACGATATTATTGATTTTATAACCGATATTGATGAAGCTCCATCTGTAGATGACCTAGATGGATTCATTAATAATCTCGTAGTATACGATGATGTGATGCTGGACAAGCAATCCAATCCAGCTAGAATATTTTCTCGCGGTAGGCATAAAAACACGGATGTGATTTATGTTACCCAGAGATATACACAAATTCCAAAAGTAATCAGAGACAACTGCAATATTTTGGTTGTGTTTAATGGCGTAGATAATTATACTCTGCAGAATATTTATTATACTTGGTGTTCAGGCGACATGGACATTATTAAATTTAAAAACTTCTTTTCAAAAGCACAAGCTGTTCCGTTTGGATTTATAACAATAAATCTACATGACCCAAGATCCAGATATCGAATAGGTCTTGATAAAATATTTGGTTAATTACAGCAGCAGGAAGGGTGAACGACAAAAATTGAGTGACACGCGAGTAAACGAATCGCATAAAAATCTGAACAAAATACGTCAACAAAAAGTAACGGAAATGAGCTAACCTAAACTGTATGGAAATAATAAAAGTTATAGGCTTCGGTTTATGTTATTGACCTTTTTTTTCAGCCCCTGTTGGAACCTTTATTTTTTATAAATAAAGTCTCTGCAAAGTTGTAGGGTTCACCCTTCCTGCTGCTCGGTGGAAACAAACCCAGGGGATATCACTGGCAACAATCCCTGAAGTCAACGCAGACACATCAGATCCAACATCACAATGGTGCAAGGGCCAAGCACTTCACAACACACAAACTATGTGGGAATTGTGGAAACAAGAATCACCAGTTGAACAACTCGCAGTGTCCAGCTAGAGGTATGACTTGCAGAGAATGTGGCAAACTGAATCATTTTGCAAAAATGTGCAGATCCAAAACTGTGCATGCATAATATATCGAACAGTGACCAGGGATTTGATTATAACGGGAGTGATAACAGTGCACGGAATACACATAACGACAAGGAATTTTACATAGATACGGTAAGGCATTCATCTCTCTCATCTCCAGACCGTGCATTTGTCCAGTTACGTATTGGTCCTTCCCAAATCCCATATAAATTTAAAATAGATACCGGGTCACAAGTAAACATTCTTCCACTAGCGTTGTACAAAACACTCCATATTAAAGACCCCTTAATACCCCCGATAGTAAGTTTGCATCGTACAGAGGGGATTTGATTTCAGTAGTGGGCAAGATAATGTTTTTCCGCTCACACAACGGCAAAACTGTAAAAACATACTTTTACGTTGTAGATAGTCAGGCCGCAGCTCTCATTAGCCTTCGAACTTTACTTGACTTACAGTTAGTCCAGCTGCTTACTTAATGAGCCTGGCTTAGATAAATCAGCTGTTACAAGTACGCACAGTGACCTATTTCTGGGAATAGGTCTGTTTCCCAGTGAGTGCAAGCTGCATCTTAAACCCGATGCAGTACCAGTAGTAAACCCCCGCGAAGGGTACCAGAAGCATTAAAGTCAAAGCTTAAAGAAGAACTCACAAGAATGGAAGAGTGCAAAATTATTGAAAGGGTTAAAGAACCCACCAATTGGGTCAATTCCCTTGTAATAACAGAGAAACCGAAATCGGGTAAATTGCGTATTTGCCTAGATCCACAAGCGTTAAACGATTCAATCCTTAGGCCCCACTATCCTATGCTGACAATCGATGATGTCACAACTAAACTAACCGATACCAAGTATTTCAGAACGTTAGACTGTACACATGGCTACTGGAGTGTGAAACTTAAAGACGAATCTTCATACCTAACTACGTTCAGTACGCCTTTCTGACGGTGACGATATCTTAAGGTTACCTTTTGGGATAAGTAGTTCACAAGACATTTTCAAATGAAAATGGATGAAAATTTTGAGGGCTTAACAAATGTCGCGTGTATAGTCGACGACATATTGGAGTGGTGAGCTCTCGCAAGGAGCATGACGGCATGGTGACACGTGTACCTGAACGTGCACATTCAAAGGGTGTGCGTCTCAACCCAGACAAATGCGTAATAGGCGCAACGGAAGTATATTTCTTTGGCCATACAATAAGCTCGTCAGGTTTAAAACCCGATCAAAACAAGGTTACGGCTATTCTTAAACTCGATGTTCCCGAAAACAGGACAAATTAGAAAACCTATTAGGAATGGTTAACTATCTTTCTAAATTCTCGCCAGATTTAGCAGAGACTACAAGCCCTTTACGCGCCCTCTTGAAGAAAGACGTGGATTTTTCTGAGACGAACCTCAGAAGAAGGCATTTCAAGAGGTCAAGGATATTATCACGCGACACCCTGTGCCGGTTTACTTTGACTCGACCAAGCCATTAACACTCGAAGTAGACGCTTCCAAATATGGGATTGGGGCATGCCTTATGCAAGACGGTCACCCCATAGCATTCGCATCCAAAAGCCCAACACAAACCGAAATAGGGTATGCTCAGATAGAAAAGAAATGCTGGCTATACTATTGGCTGTAAACGTTTTCATTAATTGGTTTTTGCTAGATCAGTTAGGGTGCACTCAGATCACACGCCGACTGAATCGATCATGAGGAAGCCCCTTTCAGCAGCCCCTCCACGCCTTCAACGCATGATGTTGCAGCTTCGGCAGTACGATATTGAAGTGCATCATGTATGAGGGAAAGATTTGCCCATTAGTGATTATTTATCAAGGCAATCACTTCCGGACGCATACCCAAGATAGATCGAAGGACTAGACCTTCACGTACATACGATCAAACAACAGTTGTTTGTCACAGATCGACGGCTAGAATGTCTGAAGAGAGTTATCAACGTTGACCCGCAAATGCAAACTTTGATAAAGACTATAACTCAGGGATGGCCTAGTTCACGCGCTGACTGCAATACAGATGTGCTTGAGTTCTGGAATCACAGGGATGAGCTGTCTGTAGAAGATGACTTAATTTTCAGAGGTCAAAAGTTAATTGTACCGAAAGGTCTCCGGCAGGAGATGATACGAGCTGTGCACACTGGTCATCTGGGAGTAAACAAGACATTAGAACGCGCGAAAAATAGCATCTTTTGGCCAGGCATGTCCAAAGAAGTCACAGACCGTGTGTTAAAATGATCGATATGTCTCACTGACCGCAATTCCAATGCTAAAGAATCTTTAATCCCACATTACATCCCACAAAGGCCATATAAAAAAATTGGTATTGACTTGTTTGCATTTGATGGAAAAAATTATCTCATGACTGTTGATTATTATAGTTGCTTTTTTGATATAGACTTGTTGCCTGACACACACAGTATCACAATTATCATGAAACTAAAGTACACATGTCACGAAACGGTATATGTGATGTCTGTGTCAGCGACAATGGACCGCAATTTTCATCCCAAGAATTCGCAAACTTTGCGAAAGAATGTGGTTTCGAACACAGGACGTCAATTCCATTACATGCAATGTCTAATGGTTTGGCAGAAAAGGCAGTCTCGATTGCCAAGAAATTGCTCACCGAAGCAAGGGACAGTAAGGAGGACCATTATCTAGCCTTGTTAGAATATAGAAATACGCCCTTGGATTGAGGCTATACATCAGTTCAAATGACACTTGGTAGAAGAACAAAATCTATAATACCCATTACAAATAAACTTCTCAAACCACAGACCGTTGACCCATCTATTGTTAAAAAAATGCAGCAGTCGAAATAAAACAAAAACAGTATTTTGACAAATCAGCAAAATTATTTAAACCCTTTTCCGTAAATGATTCTTTGAGAGTTCAATTTGGCAAAATATGGAAATCCGCCAAAGTTATAAGAGTTCACAGCGGCAGGTCATATTCTGTACAAACTAGGGGTGGTGGTGTTTACCGCCGAAATCGAAGGTTACTTAATAAAACCATGGAGAATCTGTCAGATGTGACCCCATTTGCTGCTCGCGTATTGGCTGACCCAGAGCAGCAATATGAAAATACCCCATTTCAAACAGTTTTCCCTAGAGAACCCCATTTAAGTAACACTATCCCAGAATCAGGAGTTAAGACTTTGCAGTCAGATGCCCCATATATAACACGGTCTGGAAGAGAGGTGAAACCTAACAATCTCTATGTAAATGATGAATGGATTAAGTAACATTGATGGTTATAGATAGAGAAATAACTGAAACTTGAGTGTCAATGACATTCCAGGAGTGCCGTTTATGTGGAACGGCGGAGACTGTTAACAACTGACGAGTACATGACAAGCAGGATGATTGTTTAGGGTATAGTAAAACAAAAATGTTAATGGTTACGTATGCATTGCCATTATGTGACATACTGTTTCATGTCAAATCTACATCATTGAAAATAAGTATTTCTACAGAATTATTTATATTTCGTTGCATAAAACAACTT
Organism: Megalonaias nervosa; assembly: GCA_016617855.1. NCBI lineage: Eukaryota > Metazoa > Mollusca > Bivalvia > Unionida > Unionidae > Megalonaias > Megalonaias nervosa. Next base: position 75,971 of record JAECUM010001950.1, read on the forward strand.
TATTTATTTTGTCAAAACAAGGGAAATGTTGTATTATTGAAATGGACTATACAATCTACATCACGTGTACATCTTTCTCCAACTTATGTACGCATGCGCTGTTATGGACCCGCTATGTGGATTGCCTATATGAGTCCCTCTTAGAAAATAAAGTCTTAGAAGCAACACGCTTGTGTCTGTTTCAATATATACATCTCACTTGAGATAGTTTTATGACAAGAAACACAACAAGTTTTGTGCAACTCATACAAATCAATGATGGCTTGATGAATAGAAAAATATCTCAAGAGTTAAACAAGCCATAGATACTGGTGTGCCTTCAAAGACGGAAATAGCAAAATGAACTATAGGGTCCAGCGTGAAACGAAAATTTCGGAAGTGACTTACCTTTTCTCATTTATAGTATGGTAGACAGGGTCCTATGTCAGAATTGGGCATGGTGATAATCTGAGACAATTTTGTCACTCGGTATGATTTTTTTCCATTAGATTATTGATTTTTATTCAATATCTAGCTTGCGTCGAGCACCTGTGGTTTCAAGTAACAACACTTTAATTCATAAATTAGATAAAAACATAATTATAATTTTCATTCACTGGAGTTTTGCTTTTTAAATGAAATTCCAACTTAGCAGTTGAAATTTTGCATGTCTTTACAAAAAAAAAAAAAGAAAAACGATTATATAATTTGTAACGCAAGGATACCTATATACAATGCCGAGTTTTCCGCGGGGACGCTATCGTCAATGTAGCTAACACCGACTGTGTACAGAGTTGTTCCCCCTAGTCCATGTAGAAACTGACCCAATATCAGCACGTAAAGATACCCCTGTAGGGCGCTGTCACGATAACACGACTCCTGCTGGCCTGCAATGAACGTGATTTAATTTATTTCCATATTCATTTATGTATTCCAAATAATTTTAACATTGACGTTGCAACGTAGAAATCGTTCTAAATTTCTGATAAAGACCTAACGTAATTAGCAGCTACATCTCCTATCACTGTTTGACGATAATACGAGTCTCCATCAACCAAATTGTACACAAATATGTCTTAGAGGAGGGGTTAACATACATGCATATACTGACCAATATAATTTTAGAGGGATTAACACTGTATAAAGAACAATAAAAATTTGAATATAATAAGTAAACACAATACCGTCTTTGTGGCATCCTATAGTGACGTTTTGTCCCCATTCATAGAGGCCAGTGGTGAAGTGAGGTAGTGACATTATAAAAGACCCCAGCCCCATGACAACGGCAAATATCCAGAGCCATCGTGCCTTGTTCCGGCGAGACCCGTAGTAGCCGATCAGAATCCCCAATATGGCGGCGGACAAATCGTACGAACTGGAAATGATCCCCACTTTGGAGCTCGGCAGGTGGAACCGCCGTTCGATTGTGGACGTGTTAACGTTGTTAATCCCATTTACAACAAAGCCTGTGGTATAGAAGACAAGTTTCCATTAAGAAAGTAAGAAACGCTAAAATAACGCCCGGTAAGGGGAGGTCCCAAGATTGTGATGCAGTGGCGTAGCTACGATATTTGGGCTCCTACGCAAAACTTCCAGATGGACCCCTGCAATGTTATTAGCTTGCATATTTGGATCCCTATGCAAAGCTTATTGATGGGCACCTGAAATGTTATTAGCTTGTATATTTGGGACCCTATGCAAAGCTTACCTGTGGGCACCTGCAATGTTATTAGCAATTTAGCGTGTCCAAAATTATGATATTTAATGGGTGGTATATTGCCTGTTCCTAGTTTCTTTCTGTAGTGTAAAAAAAAATATATAGTTTTAGGATGGGCTCCTGGGCCCCCTCTATTCGTGGACCCCTATGCTTTGCATACTCTTGTTATATGGTAGCTACCCCGCTGATGTGACGCCTGTTTGGTTATGTTGACCCAGCCTGTCGTTGCATTAAACGGGTGTAATTTCCTACAGTTACAGTTTTATATTTGGCTAATGCTGTCTGTTGAAAGGGTCAGTTATGGATCATCCGGCGATCGTTACCTTCAATTTGTGATTGAAGTTTAACACAATGCTAAAAATTAAAAAATTGTACCAACTGTTTTTCTATGGGCTTTCATTAGGAATAAACACTTTTCGGTCAACTAGGTTAGTCAAGTACTGCTACTTATAGTCAACCTGTGATTAGTACAGAAATAAGTACATGCGTTCAACATTACCGTTGTCAATGATTAGATACGTTTTGGAGACGCCACATTACATTCTTGGATCCCAGGCGGCCGACCCCTATCCAAAATTACCGAAGTCAATTACTGGACACATTATCGGATCCGGGCGGCAGACCCTATCCAAAATTAATGTGGTCAATGGTTAGATACATTTTGGAGACTCCCCACCCCCACCCCCGCCCCAGGCGTCATACCGCTATCCAAAATTCTATCATGTCACTACCCTACCGGAGCAGTCATACATTTGTATTTTAGTTTAAGTCAATAATTGCTGAAGCTGAAGAAATTTAGTTAAACCAGGGACTTAGTAGTTTCACATGGGAACATTTAAAGAAGTCTTACAATGACTGTATCAAATTCATCTGATCATCTCAATTAAATAGCAATATGTTCAAAATTTAATCAAAATTTGACATAGCATATAGGGTGTATTAGCTTGACATAGCATATAGGGCATATTAGCATGATATAACATATAGGGCATATTAGCTTGACATAGCATATAGGGCATATTAGCTTGACATAGCATATAGGGCATAGCTTGACATAGCATATAGGGCATAGCTTGACATAGCATATAGGGCATAGCTTGACACAGCTTACAGGGCATATTAGCTTGACATAACATATAGGGCATATTAGCTTGACATAGCATATAGGGCATACTAGCTTGACATAGCATATAGGGCATAGCTTGACATAACATATAGGGCATATTAGCTTGACATAGCATATAGGGCATATTAGTTTGACATAGCATATAGGGCATAGCTTGACATAACATATAGGGCATATTAGCTTGACATAACATATAGGGCATATTAGCTTGACATAGCATATAGGGCATAGCTTGACATAGCATATAGGGCATATTAGCTTGACATAACATATAGGGCATATTAGCTTGACATAGCATATAGGGCATATTAGCTTGACATAACATATAGGGCATATTAGCTTGACACAGAATATAGGGCATATTAGCTTCACATAGCATATAGGGCATATTAGCTTCACATAGCATATAAACAGCATATAAGGCATATTAGCTTGACATAGCATATAGGGCATATTAGCTTGACATAGCATATAAGGCATATTTGTTTGACATAGCATATAGGGCATGTTAGCTTGACATAGAATATAGGGCATATTAGCTTGACATAGCATATAGGGCATAGCTTGACATAGCATATAGGGCATAGCTTGACATAGCATATAGGGCATATTAGCTTGACATAGCATATAGGGCATATTAGCTTGACATAACATATAGGGCATAGCTTGACATAGAAGGGATTTCATTCATCAGATGAAACGTCAAACGAAGAATTATCAATCAATAAACTAGTGCAGCATATTCACATATAAGGGGCTTTTTTGTGAAAGGGGTTTCTTTTATACATCAGATGTATCTTGATATTTACACACACAAATAACCTAGATTAATGACACTGATTTTTATTTTACTTTAAATCAGGAAAAAAAATCCACATTGTACCATTATGATGCGTGTATTTAATTTTATTTACCCTTATGTGCTTGTGTGTGTGTGTGTGTGTGTGTGTGTGTGTGTGAGATTTAGATTTTTAACGTAGCTTTAACAATGGTTCAGTCATATCGCTACGATGTCTGCAGTGTGGCAGCTTATAGTGATGTCTAGCACTGGGGCGTCATGCCGCAGACATGTAGCATGATGTCCCACCCGGTCACATTATCGTCAGTCCTAATTCTAACCCCTTAGTGCTGAGCGCCAAGCGAGGCAGCTTGTTAGGACCATTTTTAGAAGTCTTTGGTATATCTCGGCGACCTCCCGCATCCGAGAAGGACGATCCAACTACTTTGGCCACCGGAGCGGTCCATTAATCCTTATGAAATATTGTATTAAGTATTTTGTTACAAAGGTGTACGTAGTTCCAGTCTTTTGTTTCAACCTTTAAATTATCCATTATGTTCTTCCAGAATATTGTCGAGTCTTACATTTGCAAGGCTTTGAAGCTATGGATAGCCTTGTAAAAAGCGGTATATGGCAATGATAATCATCTATGGAGCTGCCAATAAGAATGCCTTTTTTAACCCTTTTGTTGATTCCTTGTCTGTCAGCGCCCAGCAGGTCATGTTGGACGAAACTGTAAGTGTTAATGACCAGACCATGGTCTATATAACAATACTGAAAAGTCCAAACTATTCCACCCACTTATATAATAAAAAAACAACACATGTAACAATCATATTTAGGCATATGTAGGCTATATCTTTCATTTTCTTTGACGTCATCCGGATGGGTACCTGAAAGCCCTACTTACTGAAAGGAATTTACATTATTGATTGTTGATTGAGATCACTGCCAAACAAGAAAATGGCGTACAGTGAGTAACCCACAATCAGACAGAGTAATACAATTTTAAGTGTGACCAAAAGTAACAAAAGCAATAGTAAAAGTATATGAAGAAAGGCTGAACGTTTAACAAGGTAAATAGATATTTTTTTTAACAAGTCACAGAAGTGATTTTTTCACATTTGTTTAAGGTATGTTAATTTTCCTGGAATGTTGTGTACTACGATGATTACTAATTGCTGAAGGCCCCACCCCCACCCCACAGAAAAACGAGCCTCGGCAAGAAATTTAAAATCGTTTCTCAGTTTCCTCAGAACAGGTGGTAAGATGTTCTCTGCCACATCAAATCTGCATTAATATTAATTACTCGGTCTAAAATTAGAAGATAAACCTGGAGTGATTTGAATATGAGACGCAAACAACTTGACGGGTTTAGAATGACTGTATATGCAAACCATACCAGTCCATAATTTAGTTACGGTTCCAATTTGCTGTTACGAGTCAGATACTTGTATTTCAGGAAACTTCTTATAATACTGGAGATACACGAGTTAATATGATGATTTGTTGTTGTTTTTATTTGAAAAAGCATTTGTATTAATGATTATTTTTGTTTACATTGGCTATTTTGAAATTAAAACATATGTCCCTAATTGGAATCTAAGGGTGTAGACCTTACCTTGAAGCATTGCAAACCCGCTCAGAAAGACCAGTAAACATTTTGGATTATTCAGTCTCTGTAACCATTGTGGCTTACAACTCCCGTATCCGCACTCCGTTCCTTGAATTTCCTTCGAAATGTCTTTGAACATACCCCCTTTTTCAGTTAAACTGGCCATATGAGCATCTGGGACTTTTTCATGGCTATCAGCCATAACTACTGTCATATCATCCACATCCGGGCTCTCGGCTGCCAGCGGCACTAGCTCATCGACGTTAGCTGCACCCCCGCGCCTGGACCGGGCTAGGCTTGGCTGTCTTGGAACCTTCTGAAAGAAGAAAAATGTGTTTATTTTTCTTTCTTTATTCATGTATCAACTGTTTATTCTGAGACATACATTCATGGATTGGAAACTCCCTACCAACACTACTAACTGCCAATATCACTAAATATCACTGGTTCCCTATTGTCATAAAAATGAAGTTACTAGTGCACTGTAAACTCGTTAGTTGGATTTCTTTAAGTGGCCAAAGAAGTTCATTTATGGTACATATTATATAAGCTATACTGCTAATATATTTCCTCAATACCGTAAGATTCGTATCTTTTAACTGGCAAAAGATGCGAGAGTGCAGTTGTTCATTTAGTTGTAGTTTCGTTTGGTATGTTTACGACATTGCAACATTAGTTGTGTATTTAGTACAGAGGCAATTGGATTGAAGTGCCTTCCCAACGGCTTACCAAAGTATCCAGTTTCTGATCTGGGGGAAGAATTCAAACCCGATTCTTTCGGTATAGGTTCTGGCACATTGATATCTTCAAACAATAGTCGCCTGTTACAACATGTATTTGGGGCATTAGACCTAATCTACAGTCCTGGGGCCGTAAGGGGTGTAATTTGGACCCATTTTAAATTCCCGAGGCCATATGGGGTGTAGTTTGGACACCAATTGTACGTTCCTACAGTCGTAGGGGGGTGTAATTTGGACCCGTTATACATTCCGTAGGGGGTGTAATTTGGACCCGTTATTCATTCCGTAGTGGACCTTTATTCACTCCGTAGGGGATGTACTTTGGGTCCACTTTACATTCCTGAGGACGTAGGTTGTGTAATTTGGACCAAGTATACATTCCTGAGACCGTAGATAGTGTAATTTAGACCCGACCTGCAGCCCATAGGGAGTGTAATTTGGACCCATTTACAGGTCGTAGGAGTGTAATTTGATCTTATTCTACGGGCCATATGTGGTTAAATTTGGACCCATTCGACATTCCCGAGAACGTACGGGGTGTAATTCATTGGGATAATGAAGCAACAACTTTGGATAAATTATTGTTGTTGTTGTTGTTGTTGTTGTGGGGCTTAACGCCATTTTTCAGCACACGATAGGCTATACATGGCGGCCAACATTAACGGTGGAGGAAGAAACCGGGAAATCCCCGGAAAGAACCACCGACCCACGAGAAGCTACTGGCAAGCTTTCTCACATATCCACATTCGCCGAATCCTAGACTCGAACCCACGCAGACAGAGGTGAGATGGCAGTGATCCGTAACGGAGAGCGCTTTAGACTACTCGGCCACTCGGGGCCCCTGGATAAATTATAAGTACAAGATAAATGTTGTATCTGCGTATAAGATTTGCACCATGACTTTTGTAAACCACTTGAAAAAAATTGTGTTCAAGTTACTTGAATGCAGTTTACACTTTTATAAGCTCTTTTTATGAAAAAAAAAAAGCATTAATATTAATTTTAGCTCAATAATTTATTTGCTTTCCAAATTTTGATACTAAAACTTTTAAAGTCAAGGTTAACTTGAGAGTTTCGTTGTTTTTCTGTGTTTAACGCCATTTGTCAGCACATGATAGGCTATACACGGCTGCCAGTATATTCTGAAGAAGAAGAAACAGGGAAAACCCCGGGTAGAACCAAGAAACCCACGGTAAGCTACTAGAAAGCTTTAACAAGTACCCACGTTGGCCACACCTGACACTCAAACTCACGCTGACAGAGGTGAGTGGAATGTAAAGGTGAGCTTCTTAGACCGATTGGTTACTCGGGGCCTATAACATGTAATCTGAAAGGTGAGCTTCTTAGACCGATCGGTCACTCGGTTCCTATAACATGTAATCTGGGAGGTAGTAAGGTAAGTCAGCTAGTCCTACACCTAAATGACAAACATTCAACTTGCCCTTTGGAGATGTGAAGTTGCCCAACATATAACATCATAATAATATAAGTTTAAAAACAAAACGGGTAAAATAAAATATTGGTTGTTTTCTTAAAATTGTGTTTTTTGTATTGTTACACGTAGGAGTCTCAATCGAGAGAACGTGAGCGTGGCTTGAGATCCAGGGATTACCCATGTATCAATGACACCATGAAAACAGTCGTTGCCAACTGAAAGGTTTGTATAAGGGCGAACATTTCGACTAATTTTTATCTAATCACCTAGTGAACACATATGCAGACAGTCTAATTTCACAACTGTGTCGTTTTGTCTTGTTAAATATGTATGATTCACCAGTAAACCTTTCCAAGCCAAACATTAGCATTCACGCCATGCAGTTCAATACATAACTCAAACACCTAATACAAAGAATTACTCCTATATCAAATTACTAAACACACACACCTAATATATGCATCAAGAGAATCAGTGACAATCCAACTTCTGAGAGTCGACAAGCAAAGCTGACTGATTTAGATCATAAAGTTAGCCAAGTGGTTTCAATGCCCAGCATAATGAATAGGAAGGAGCCTATCCACTTGCTACCGGCGGGACGGTCAGGACTTGAAAATAATATCATTAAATGTTTAGCGACACGTTAACATCTAGATGTTTATTAACCGTTTGCCAAAGTTTAAAAAGCATCAACATTATCATGTCTGCGAGGGAAAATGCGTGATTAACCTTGAGATTTTCTACAACATTGAAGCGACAGCCTTTGACAGTGTGGCGTGAAAACAATGGTTTACAGATGAATCGAATCTTTGGTATGCATGAAACAGAAGCATTCAGTTCATATAAATATATATAAATACCCGTTACACGTATACGTCATTTGAATACCTTATTACACGTATACGTCATTTGAATATCTCGTTACGCGTATACGTCATTTGAATACCTTATTACACTTATACGTCATTTGAATACCTCATTACACTTATACGTCATTTGAATACCTTATTACACTTAAACGTCATTTGAATACCTCATTACACGTATACGTCATTTGAATACATCATTACACTTATACGTCATTTGAATACTTCATTACACTTATACGTCATTCGAATACCTTATTACACTTAAAAGTCATTTGAATGCCTCATTACACGTATACGTCATTTGAATACCTCGTTACACTTATACTTCATTTGAATACCTTATTACACTTAAACATCATTTAAATACCTTATTACACTTATACGTCATTTGAATACCTCATTACACTTATACGTCATTTTAGTACCGCGTTACACATATACGTCATTTGAATACCTCATTACACTTATACATCATTTGAGTACCTCGTTACACATATACGTCATTTGAGCACCTCTTTACACTTATGCGTCATTTGAGTACCTCGTTACACGTATACGTCATTTGAATACCTCATTACACTTATACTTCATTTGCAATTTGAAGTGCGTCATTTCGCTTTTGAGACATAACTGATCGCTGTTGAATTTATTGCTCCTATGTCCCTCGAATGCCTTGTATTGTTCTTGTTCAGTTATCTAATGCCTTGTTTGTCGTTATACATATCGCTATACATATCGTTATACATACATAGGTATACTAACGAGAGACAGAGAGAGAGAGAGAGAGAGAGAGAGAGACACACACACACACACACACAGACACACACACACATCACACAGGCCACTCTCTTTCTCTCAACAGCTACATCTTGCCGACTTCAGTTACATTTTACTGTGATACGTAATTGGTACAGTGTTGGCGAAGAAGAAGAAGCACAAATGTGTCATCTTGACCAAAACGAAATCCTGGAATAGTAGGCAAAGAAAATATATAAGGAAAAACCAAGATTTGAGTTGCATTATCAGTTCCTCAGTCTAGACAATCCGGTTACCAAATAATGAAGTTTCCTTTGAGTTTTAATCCAATAAGCTCTAGTCTTCCCTAAATCTTACACATATTGCAAGTTGAAATAAACGATGACACTGTAATGTGTCCTTAAGTTCTCACTCGAATGATGCTTAAGCTGGTAAAGTGTTCCCAACAGGAAATAAGCTTGGGAAAAACATCAAGAAATCTGTAAAGGCTTTATATTGCCTCACGTTCTGAGAATATTAATTTTATCTTGTTCCGGGAAATGCAGGTGTGAGAATGTCAGGTCCTGAGATATTTACATTGTTGTTGATGATTTCGCATAATATTGTAAGCTGTTATTTGGTTCGTCGTGTTTCGACTAAATCCCAGGAACACTGCTTCCATTGTGATGCACATTGGCAGTTTGTCTTGTTCAAACAATGTTGTAACTTTGTATTTATCTCAGTGATTGGGTAAAAAACAGTGGAAACAGTACTCCAGACTGGGACACCAAACAGTGGAAACAATACTCCAGATTGGGACACCAAACAGTAGAAACAGTACTCTAGATTGGGACAGCAAACTGCAGAAACAATACTCCAGACCGAGACACCAAATAGTAGAAACAGTATTCCCGACTGGGACAACAAACAGTAGAAACAGTACTCCAGACTGAGACACGAAACGATAAAAACAGTACTCCACACTGTGACAGACGAGTGTGACTCCCTTTGCAGAAGCCCCAACTTTCTGTCGGCCATTTCCACTGTTCTATAAATATGGTTTTGCTAGGAGAGATTTCATGAAGTATCCACCGCTATATACTTAGTGCAGTGGGTGACAACCAGGATTTGTCCATTAAAGATCTACTTGAATTGTACTGGTGTCTGTTTACTGATCAATGTGAGAACATTACAGTTCCAGGGATAAAGATAATTTTCCGATGCTGTCTCCCGCTTTGTAACGTTACGCAGCTTATTCTCAATGGTTCTGCAGTCTTCAGTGTTACTAACCTTTTGAAAATAATTCAGTCGTCAGCAAACAGCCAAATAATGGATGAAACAGTATCAAAGATCATGGATGAGCAGAAGAATGAGATAGGAACAGTAGCAGTGATGTTATCCAGATTCCAATATAAATTGTCATGACACAGGAGCAACAGTATACCATGACGTGGCCTAAAGGGACTGGTGTTAAGAATCGTGTATATAGGACTCGTCACTCAACGATGCCTCACACACAAAGCATGCTCGGGTCGCCAGTCTGTGTCTGCTCCTTGAGAAGGTAGAGGGTTCCAGTCCAAGATACATACTCCAGCACCAGTATACTCCATAAGACGTTTCCTAGTTCTAATATGGAGTAAGTAGATCTAGAGTCTTCACATCTAATTCGGTATCAGTCAACTCTGCATGAAAGTTAAGGTCAGGGAGTAGTACCCCCATGCCAGTCTTCACATCTAATTCGGTATCAGTCAACTCTGCATGAAAGTTAAGGTCAGGGAGTAGTACCCCCATGCCAGTCTTCACATCTAATTCGGTATCAGTCAACTCTGCATGAAAGTTAAGGTCAGGGAGTAGTACCCCCATGCCAGTCTTCACATCTAATTCGGTATCAGTCAACTCTGCATGAAAGTTAAGGTCAGGGAGTAGTACCCCCATGCCAGTCTTCACATCTAATTCGGTATCAGTCAACTCTGCATGAAAGTTAAGGTCAGGGAGTAGTACCCCCATGCCAGTCTTCACATCTAATTCGGTATCAGGCGACTCTGCATGAATGTTAAGGTCAGGGAGTAGTACCCCCATGCCAGTCTACACATCTAATTCGGTATCAGTCGACTCTGCATGAAAGGTAAGGGGTCCAGATCAGGGAATAGTACCCCATGCCAGTCTCCTCTGTACGAAGTTTGAGATTCTAATCCATGGATAAGTACGGTATAATGTCACAAACAGGGAAGTTAATTGACCCTACTCAAGAGTGTAAGTAATATGTAATTGGCAAAGTCTAAAGTGTATCCAGGACACTTGTGCCAATTATATTTCCTTCCTGATACATGGTTGGGAACGGAGACAGGGGTCAACATTCGACTTAACATGATATAAATATGCGTAGGACCACGATTTATTTCAATGTTTTACATGGAAATAAAACACTAGAGCACAGGCAATGATTCAATTAATAACAAACCTTGTGGCTTTTGTCAGGATCATATTTGGATAATGTACCATACAAAGTTGTCATGCTTTCGTTTGTTCATCAACGACCCATTCATGTTCCAATAGTACATAAATTAGGATTATTAACCATATGAAAATGATTTTCCCAGAGGATAAATAATTCAGGTCACGGTTACTTAATTTGCTTCCGACCTTTAACTTTGATTATTTATCTTTATTTTAGTTTCAGAACTTCTTACGAAGTTTAAGTGGACTTGTACATGGTATTAATTCGTATGAAGTGGACGTATTGTACAGGGTATTAATTGGTATGAAATAGACCTGTTGTACAAGGTATTAGTTGGTATGAAGTAGACCTGTTGTACAGGGTATTGGTATGAAGTAGACCTGTTGTACAGGGTATTAATTGGTATGAAGTAGACCTGTTGTACAGGGTATTAATTGGTATGAAGTAGACCTGTTGTACAGGGTATTAATTGGTATGAAGTAGAGCTTTTGTACAGAGTATTAATTCGTATAAAGTAGACCTGTTGTACAGGGTATTATTTCGTACGACGTCTACCTGTTGAAAGGTTATTAATTCTTATGAAATAGAAATAGACGTTTTGTAAGGGTGTTAATCCTTAGGAAGTAGACCTGTTGTACTAGGTATATAATTGGTATAAAGTAGACCTGTTTTACAGAGTATTAATTCGTATGAAGCAGACCTGTTGAAAGGTTATTAATTCTTATGAAGTAGAAACAGATGTGTTGTAAAGGTATTAATCGTTACAAAAGTAGACCTGTTGTACTGGGTGTATAATTCGTATCAAGTAGACCTGTTGTACAGGGTATTAATACGTATGAAATAGACCTGTTCTACAGGGTATTAATTTGTATGAACGAGACGTGTTATACAGGGTATTAATTTCGTATGAAGGAGACGTTCTACAGGGTATTAATTCATATGAAGTATAACTGTTGTACATGGTATTAATTTGTATGAAGTATATATTTTGTACAAGGTATAAATTCGTACGAAGTAGACCTGTTGAACGGGTATTAATTCGTATGAAGTAGACCTGTTATACAGGGTATTATTTCGTATCAAGTAAACCTGTTGAAAGGGTATTAATTCTTATGAAGTAGACCTGTTTTACTGGGTTTAATTCTTATGACGTAGACTTGTTGTAGTGGGTATACAGTTAGTATGAAATAGACCTATTGTACTGAATATATAATTCGTATGAAGTAGACAAATTGTACAGGGTATCAATTCTTACGAAGCAGAAGTAAATCTGTTGTAGCTGGTATTAATTCGTATTCAGTAGACATGTTGTACTGGACATATAATTCGTATGAAGTACACAAATTGTACAGGGTATTAATCCTACTGAAGCAGAAGTAGACATGTTGTACATGGCATATAATTCGTATGAAGTAGGCCTGCTGTACAGGGTATATAATTCGTATGAAGTAGGCCTGCTGTACACGGTATATAATTCGTATGAAGTAGGCCTGCTGTACATGGTATATAATTCGTAAGAAGTAGGCCTGCTGTACATGGTATATAATTCGTATGAAGTAAGCCTGCTGTACAGGGTATATAATTCGTATGAAGTAGGCCTGCTGTACAGGGTATATAATTCGTATGAAGTAGGCCTGCTGTACAGGGTATTATTTGTTTCGAACTAGACCATTTGTACAGGGTATAATTTAACAGAGGGACTATGCCATATAGCCATTGATTGAATATATCATGCAATTAGCAATTTTCACCCATTAACACACAATTCTCCTCCTACCTCTACCCACCTCTCTCTCTCTGTGTCTCTGTCTGTCTGTCTGTCTGTCTCTCTCTCTCTCTCTCTGAAATCGCAAAATCTGTGTGGCAATACCGGTAATACAATATTTATTTATCACAACAGGGATCTACTGCATAATACTCATTCTAAGTGGACTTCAAACAAGATTTATGAGCCTGATTCTTAACGTACATATATGCAAACCTACAGCAGCCATTGTCCAGGCCTATATATATGCAAGGGACACATACTCATTTAAAAAACTGACCAATTTAATGAACTAATGATCCATCTCCTCAACGAAACATAAATACACACAGGACGTAAACGGACACGCATACACTTATCTCTGACAAACACGGGACGTATATTGAGACACACATACACTTATCTTTGACAAACACAGGAAAATTAACGCTCCCCGTTTATATCTTCCTGTACATTCACTCAAATCATGTAGTAAATCCCTCCTTTTCACGATAATAGTTAATGGAGGCGATATAGGGTCACATAGGGTCAAATGTTAAAAAAAGGGCCCGGCACTTTGGGGTCAAAATTTATAGAGGCGCGTAGACTTCTCTGTTAAATTTGGGGGTTGCACTATAAGGTCAGAAATGTAGTTCAAGTGGATAGGGACGATATAGGGTCTAATGAAAAGGTGTAGGGTCTGTCTAGGGGAAAGTGTGGTAGAGGGACAAACATAATAGAGACATAAACAGACATAGACACATATATTAACAAACAACTATACCACAGAAAGACACACAAAAAAATTTCGGCAACAGAGAAGAGACAGCTTTTCTAGACATATGAGTGGCCCTGAAAAGGGACCTTTGGGTTTCTTCTAAGTTCTGTCATTCCTTATTCTTCTCCAGCAGCACCTCATCTTCTCCAGTACATTTGTCTTCTTCTTCTTCTCCTTCTTTTTCTCATCCTTCTATCTATTTCTAGCTACAACTTGTGGGAAATCCTATGGAAAACCCGGTATATATTTATAGCCTCAAATTGTGTGACGATCCTGTGCAAAAACCCTATTATCTGTTTATAGCTACAACCTGTGGAAATATCTCTGGAAAACTCCCAGTCTATATTTATAACCTCAAATTTTCTAGCCTCAATGACGGCACGGTACTGGACATTGGGAAACAATTGGCAACAGTGTTGCAAGTGGCTGACCTCAATCGGGCGGTTACTGATTAACAGTGTTGCAAGTGGGTGACCTGAATACGCGCTACTGTAGGTACGTAGGTGAATGAATTTTGTAGGGACAATGGTTTATAGGGACAAACACTACATAGACATATACACACCCACCCACCCACCCACACACACACACCAAATATCCTGTGTTAGCTTAAAATGTACGAGAAGGAGCAAAAAAAAACTCTCAAAATATCTATCCCTTTCAGTACAAATAATAGTATTCATCATACTCCTATACCATTCAACACATTTTAAACACATTATCCAAAGCGCCTAAGTGTTAGTGTAGAATTTAAATCTCACACTAGACAAGTCAAAATGGAAAAAAACGCTAGTACTATTGATAGTCACAACTTGTGGAAATTCCTTTTGTAAAATGCTTGTATCTATTTATAGCTACAACTTGTGGAAATTTTTTATGGAAAAACCTAGTATCTATTTTTAGCCATAATTTGTGAAGAAATCCCATGGAAAAACCCTAGTATCTATTTATAACCTCAGCTTCTGGAAATTTCTATGGAAAAAACTAGTATCTAATTTTAGCCTCAACTTCTAGGAAAGTACAATAGAAAAACCCAAGTATATATTTATAGCCTCAAAATTTCTGGCTTAAATGACGTCACTGTACTGAAAACAAGGGGAATAATGGCAACAGTGTTGCAAGTTTCTAACCTAAATACTCGCTACTGTAGATAGGTAGGTAGGTGAAATGAATTTGGTAGGGACAAAGGGAGTTTTATAGGGACAAATAAAGACCAATACACACACAAACACACACTCCAAACATTTTGTGTTAGCTTAGAATTTAAACGAAGAAGATGAAATTTCACAAAATAGACTATCCCTTACACCACAAAAATACTATCCATCACATAAACTATACCACTTAACAACCCCTAGACACACTATTTCAAAATTCTTGTGTTTTAGCTCAGAATGTGAGCGAAGAGATGAATCTCGCAAAAAGAATATCCCTTACACCACACAAATATTATCCATCACACCACTATGCTATCGAGCATATCATACTCACTATCCAAAATGCCATGTGTTCGCTTAGAATGTAAGAGAAGGGGATGAAATCTCACAAAATATACTATCTCTTACACTACAAAAACACTATCCATCACACCACTGTATCATCCAACATCCCTATTCTGTTCAACCTCCCATTCACACACTATCACAAGCTGCTATTTTTAGCTTAGAGTTTAAGAGAAGAAGATGAAATCTCACAAAAATACTTTCACATACCTTATATACCATCCAATATCCCATTATGCACTCTATGCAAAGCGCCATTTCTTAGCTTAGAATGTACGAGAAGGAGAAGAAATCTTACAAACATAATATTCAAAACATCACCGTTACACACACATACAGCACCTTGTGTTAACTTAGAGTAAAAGAAAAGCAGATGAAGGCAAACAAAATATATACACCCTTTATACCATCCAACCTACCATAAAATACTATCCATCATACCATCTACACCATCTATCACCTAACACAACATTCAAAAATGTCCTGTGTTAGCTTAAAGCGTCAGAGAAGGCGATGAAATCTCACAAAATATACTATCCCTTTAACCACAAAAACACTTTCTATCACACCAGCTATACCATCCAGCATATCATATTCACTATCCAAAATGCCTACTGTTCTTTTAGAGTGCAAGGGAAGGAGATGAAATCTCACAAACTATAAATCCATTACACCACAAAAACACTATCCATTACACCCACTATACCATCCAGTATATCATACTCACTATCCAAACGCCCTCTTTTAGCTTAAAATGTAAGAGAAGGAGATAAAATCTGAAAAAGTATGCTATCACTTACATTACCAAAAATAATCTCCATCACACCCTTTATTCCATCCAACTATGTTACACTCACTATCCTAAAAACGTCATGTGTTCGCTTAGAATATAAGAGAAGGAGATCCCACAAAACATACTCTCACATACCCTATATACCTTCCCTTTCCTTACACACTATAAAAACCGCCCTGTGTTAGCTTAGAGTGTAAGAGAAGGAGCTGAAAGAAAATAAAAAATATACTACCCCATAACCTCAGAAACATTATTCATCACACCACCTATACCACACAATATCCCAATACCATCTAACACCCATTACACACACTATTCAAAACTCCTCTATCCATTACCCTATGGTGTGAGTGTCTGCGTAAATGAGTATTTGTCTGAAGTTTAAAAAATCAAGACACAACAATGATGGATGAACAGACTGACAAATTTTTCCCACCTGCAAACATAACACGAGGAGGCGATGGAAAACATCCATGCAGTTTTGATTAGGAACTCAATAGCTAACATAATGCAGAGGGATAGAAAGTGGTGAAAGAGCATATATTCATACAGTGTTCATTTTTTAAAAAAAAAAAACAAAACAACAGACACGAATGTTTTCGAAAATGCAATATGTTTATTCATAACTAACAAATCAATAACCAACAATAAATACAACAGCAACAAGTCTACATTTGTTTTCTTTACCAAACAGTAACTTATTTACAAGGGTGATAACGTTGTGAAATGTTTCTCCAATTCCATTCATTAAAATCGTTGATGGATAGCAGCGATTGGTCAGAAACGGAAAAATCACAACGGTACGGCCAAGTGTCGCAAAGACTTCAACTCTTTCACCGGAAAGTTTTAGACGAAACAACTCAACCGACTCTAAAAGATTTCAAGACCCTGATGAAAAGTCCATGGCCACCACCACCCCCAGTGACCAAGACAGACGCAGCCACACGGATGCCAGAGGAAGAAGAGATACGAGAAGTCTTTCAAACAGTGTCAGCGGCACCCATCCCTAGTAAGATTGCAGGTTCCTTGTTGCCCTTTAAGCCACTCCCCAGGAGAAGAACTCAAACCTTGAGTTAAAAAGATCACGTTTACTCCTCCCTCGACAGAAGCGAAAAAGAAAGAAGAGAAACCAGAAGTGAAAAAAGAAAGCAAGGCAAAAGCCATCCCATTACCAACACCAACACCACCACCACTACGCTCGGCGTCTACTCCCATGGCACGTCGGTGACGCCAAGCCGTTTATAAAACAACACCTCACCCAAGGCATAGTAGCATCAGTGAACAGTAGGTGCCTAATTGAAGAGAGATAGTCCTGATGGAGAATTTGTTAGCCAGCATTTACTACGTTCCAGCCCATCTTGCAGGCTACGGAGGAGTTCAGAAATTTTATAGTGCTGCCAAAAATCGACTCAAAAGTGTACGTTTACTTCAAGTACAACGATGGTTACAAGAACACGCCACGTACACGTTACACAAACCCATTCGACGAAACTTTTCCAGGAGTCGCAAACGAGTTGAGGGCATCGATCATCAATGGCAAGCCAATTTAGCCCATATCTCTCATTTAGCCACCTACAATCGTTGCTACAAATATTTGTTTTGTGTCATCGACGTCTTTTCAAATTTGCCTGTGTCGTACCTTTGCCTTCCAAATCGAGCACTGAGTTAATGCGAGCCTTAAAACTGGTGTTGAAACAAAGCGGTCCTCACCCTCTTCAATGGCAAATCAACAAAGGCACCAAGTTTCTGAACCAAGCTTTCCAAAGAGAATTGAAAAAAAAACGAGACATTCATTATTTCACCACTGAGAACCCCGAAACCAAAGCCAACGTCATGTTACGTTTTTAACGCACCTTGAAAGAACGTATGTGGAAATACTGTACGCATCAACACACTCTCAAGTACATCTACGTCGTACCGCGCCTGGTCAAATCGTACAACCAACCTTACCATCGGAGCATCGGATGCGCCCCCCAAGAAGTGACTTCCGACAATGAAGTGATCGTTTTTGAGCGCCTGTATGCTATGTCCCCGACTACTGCTGTCCCCAAGAAAGGTGGAGTGTTCACGACGGGAGATTGGGTGCGCATTGGCAAAACAAACGAGCTTTCGTCAAAGGTTACTTACCCAACTGGACCATCGAATTGTTTCGTGTCACTGGACGACGGCGTGGCCGTCATTCAGCCGCCAATAAATTGGAAGAAATGAACGGTGGAGTGTTCAAAGGAACTTTCTACTTGCCTGAGTTACAACGAGTGACCAAAAGAGAAGACAAGGTGTACGATATCGAAAGCATTATCGATCGAAGAACCCGTAAGGTGGGAAAACGTCCTGTCAAAGAAGTCAAAGTGCGTGGAAAGGATATCTCCGGAGTTTTGATTCGTGGATCGACGCTTCGCAAGTCATCGACTATAAAAAGAAGTGACCATCGTGACCTTCCACACATCCTCAACAACAACAGTGACCACTCCTTCTTCGAGTTCATCTCTGCAAGATCTACAAAAGCAACCCTTGTGGGTGTGGTGTAGAGAACGTGTACCTAACACGCAAATCGTTGTTTTCTGCCAAATCTTTGTGGTTTATTGTATCATCGGTGCTGCCATCGCTAATCTGAGTTTGCAACAAGGACACAAACAATTGTGGACCATTTTACTCAGCAGTTGCATCTGTTACCTTCTACAAAATGCTTCCCTGAAATATTCCGGTAACAACGGGGGTCTTGCGGCCAACGCGTCACCTTCCCAACAGTCACCACAACAACAACCCTCTTTTGGAAACTCCCCTGACCTCGAGTGACCCCTCGGAAAGCAGAACTCTTGAATTACCAATTACCAATTTTTCTTAACTTTACGTAGTGACAGTTCCATGGATGTGTTTTCCCACAATACCTTGTGCTGTTTCACTGTCAAATTACCTCACGCCATCCAAATGGATCAGGAACCCATTGGGAAGTGGCTTTGGTCGAAATCATTCATCCCATGCAAGTCCTAAATGTCAGTGGTAATCAAACAAAGTTTTGGGTTGAAATCCGGAATATACAAGTACATCGACCTGGATAGCAGTAATTGTACCTAAAAGTCAAAGTTCTCAAAACGGGCGACACCGCTCCAGGAGCAGATGCCAGAGTAGCTCCCGTCAACAATTTCATGCATTCCTTGTTCAGCGAAGCGGATGTGTATTTGAATAACAATCTGGTCAGCAGCAGCATGGATACTTACCCTTACCGAGCGTACCTAGAAAATCTCTTGAAGTACGGAAAAGATGTCAACAACACTCATATGGATCCTTGCGCAGTATGGAAACCTGACACTGCGGGCGAGGACAAGTTCAACGAGAGAACAGTGACAGAAGCTGACAATCCTCACAATGTGAGCTTTAACGACCGTCAAAATTTATCTTGCAAGGACGTAGTTTAGAAATGATGAATCGTTTGCATTTGGAGATGTGGTTGCAAAAACGTATTTGCTGAACAGAGCGGATGTCCGCCTGAGACTGAATCGAAGCAGTACCGTTTTCTATTTGGTGGCTAATGCCAACGAGACCAAAACCACCATCCAAGAAGCCAGGCACTACCTGCGCCGCGTGGATGTGTTACCTAAAGTGGGAAACAGTATCAGCCACACTTTGAGCAGAACGACCGCCAAGTATCCGATACAACGCGTGGAAGTGAAAACCTTCACTGCCACTGCTAGACTCCGATCCAGGATCGAAGATTGTCTGTTCCAAGGACAGATACCCAAACGTTTAATCATTGGTATCGTCAGCAATGAAACCCTCATCGGAGCCGTCACTGTTAATCCTTTCGAGTTTAAGCACTACAGGAGTGTTCAAGATCGAAGTCAGTCGCGATGGCAAGACCTTGTGTACCAGGCCCTTCGAACCTAAATTTGCCGAGAAAAATTACTTGAGATAGTATTTGTCCCTGTACGAAGCCACGGGACAGTTACGCACCAACAGCAACAGTCACGGCATTTCACACGACATTATGCAGGAGGCTACTCTTTGTGGGCTTTTGATTTCACTCCTGACCAAGGCAGCGAAAAGGGACATTTCTACCCGATAAAATCCGGTCAACTTCGTGTGGAATTTCAGTTAGCAGAAACTCTACCGAAGACGGTGAACGTCATCTTGTATGCCGACGACGACAAAACTCTAGAAGTCAACAGTTTGAGAGAAGCAATTCTAGACTGTTAGAAGCTATGGAAGACTCTCTGAGAGTTTGAGTCTCTTTGGAGATGGGGACCGAGGATTTCTTGGAAGTAGAATTACCCACAGAAGAAGACAAAGACGAAGAGAAATTGTGATGTCCAGATGGCCAGAACAAGAAGAATATTTAAGTTTTGTTAAACATCCGGCGGAAAAAGTTACAGTATTGACCCAAAAACATTGCTATGGGTGTCAAAACGATCATTCCAGTCAAATTCAACACGATAAATGTATCATGATGAACAAAGAAGAAAAATTTAATGAGTATCTGGATGAAGCTTGGGGGTCTGGTCTCGGAAGTAGCAGTGTTGCATCAGTGGTATAAAGACTTGTGTGACTATCCCTCCCCTTCATTGACTACTCTCTAAATTGAACGCAGGGAATCGCTGCGAGGAGCCGTTTATTTAAAAGAGATTTTCAAGCAACAAGTCAGGATTGAACTGATGACATATCATTACCTGTGAAACAAGAATAAAACAAAATGGATATCTGGGAACTTTATTACCTTTTGAAAAACAGTTCGAACACCTCATTGCAAACCTAAAGACCATGAAGCTTAAGTCAACACTGACGACAGCCATCTCCCAGGAACCCACTGGGTGGCCGTCTACTTTCCCCATGATGACCGTGTGGAGTATTTTGATTCGTATGGATTACCGCCATTGAAAGACGACATCATCGACTTTATGAGAAGAAATGCCAAGACATGATTTAATAATGTGAAATTACAAGCCACAGATTCTATGGTGTGTGGACAATATTGTGTGTATTGCCTTCATTAACACAGTCTTGGATATCCCTTACAACAATTAGTGGCTTATTTTGATCTTGAGTTTCTAGAAACGATGACAAAGTAGAAAGATGATTTTGTGAACATTATAGTTTTGTCTTTAGCTAGGAAACGAAGTGCGCATATCTCACTCAAAGAATCTAAAGAATGGAATTGGAACAACATTCCACAACGTTGTCACCCTTGTAAATAAGTTACTGAAAGTGAGATTTCATCGCCTTCTCTGACACTTTAAGCTAACACAGGACATTTTTGAATGTTGTGTTAGGTGATAGAAGGTGTAGGTGGTGTGATAGATTGCATTTTATGGGATGTTGGATGGTATAAAAGGGTGTGTATATTTTGTTTGCTTTCATCTCCTTTTCTTTTACTCTAAGCTAACACAAGGTGTTGTATGTGTGTGTAAGGGGTGAGGGATGGCAATAGGTGATGTTTTGAATATTATGTTTGTGAGATTTCTTCTCCTTCTCGTACATTCTAAGCTAAGAAATGGCGCTTTGGATAGACTGCATAATGTGATATTGGATGGTATATAAGGTATGTGAAAGTATTTTTGTGGGATTTCATCTTCTTCTCTTAAACTCTAAGCTAAAAATGGCAGCTTGTGATAGTGTGTGAATGGGACGTTCAACAGAATAGGGATGGTGGATGAGATAGTGGTGTGATGGATAGTGTTTTTGTAGTGTAAGAGATAGTATATTTTGTGAGATTTCATCCCCTTCTCTTACATTCTAAGCGAACACATGGCATTTTGGATAGTGAGTATGATATGCTCGATAGCATAGTGCTGTGATGGATAATATTTGTGCGGTGTAAGGGATATTCTATTTTGTGAGATTTCATCGTCTTTATTTACATTCTGAGCTAAAACACAAGAATTTTGGGATAGTTTGTCTAGGGGGTGTTAAATGGTATAGTTTATGTAATGGATAGTATTTTTTGCGGTGTAAGGGATAGTCCATTTGTGAAATTTCATCTTCTTCGTTTTACATTCTAATGTAACACGGAACTTTTGGAATGCGTTTGTGTGTGTTGTTGTGTGTGTTGGTCTTTGTTTGTCCCTATAAAACTCCCTTCGTCCCTATCAAATCCATTTCACCTACCTACCTATCTACAGTAGCGCGTATTCAGGTCAGCCACTTGCAACACTGTTGCCAATTGTTCCCCAAGGTCCAGTGCCCTGCCGTCATTGAGGCTAGAAAATTTGAGGCTATAAAGATAGACTAGGGGTTTTCCATAGGAATTTCCACAGGTTGTAGCTATAAACAGATAATAGGGTTTTTAAATAGAATCGTCACACAAGTTGAGTTTATAAATATATACCGGGTTTTCCATAGGATTTTGACAAGCTGTAGCTAAAAATAGATAGAAGGATGAAGAAGAAGAAGAAGAAGAAGAAGAAGACAAATGTACTGGAGAAGATGATGTGCTGGTGGAGAAGAAGAGGAAACGAGAGAACTTAGAAGAAACCCAAAGACCCTTTTCAGGGCCACTCATACGTCTAAGTACAGCGATCTATCAATACTACCCTGCTGATTGCAAGTATAGGTAACTGAGTATTAAAAAAAAAACAAAAAAAACAAGTATTGAACCCATGGCCATGCAGCGCAGGATGCCGGAGCATACGATGCCATTCTATGCCATATGAATGAGGACCCACTATTTTTGTTTTTGATACTTAGTCTATAACCTTTTTATTATATGCTTAACAAATATAATACTCATGTTATTTTATGCAAATAACACTATGGACAAATTAAAAAATATTTTAACGTTGTATTAAACAATTTAAACGTCGTTCAATTAATGAATGAAACCAGCTTTACAGCTAAGGAGACGCTTGCGTACATGCGGCGATTCGAATTCAATAATGAACAAAACTATGTTGGTTAAAGAGCAAGGAATGTCACGTCGCCACATAACACAACGTAATTGAAGTTGCCATTATCAAAAGACGAGCTAGAACAAATTAGTCTAAGGTTACTATATCGTTCATCGTTTGTATAAAAAACCAAATCCCCCAACCAGAAAGTGAAAAAAAGAAAAAATATATTTATCATCAATGAAGGTGAAGAGTAACGCATGGTTATATAAAGAAATTTAGACGAAACGATAAAGAATACTGATTTAGTTTTTGGCTGTCATGAAAACTTTACCGTTAAAGATTCGTGGCCTTTACGTCACTACTACGTGACATTGGAAGTGTTCATATGGACACTTTTACTTGTGTTTTCTTTTAAAGGACAGAAACAACATCATGTAGCGCGTCAGAATTTTGACCGGTGTAGTGATATCATATTTTAAGTTATCTTAGGTTCAACTGTAGTCTTACAATGAATGAATGAATGAATGAATGAATGAATGGATGACTGAATGGATGGATGGATTCGTTATGTCAGTTTGAGAATGTGGTTTCTTTTGTTATCAGGTTCACTTTAAAATGGCTTGATTATATGGAGTGATATAAACTAAGTTATGTAAGTCATATACATGTGTGTGTGTGTGTGTGTGTGTGTGTAAGATGTACGCACTGTGTACTGTATGAAGTACCTACTGCAACAATAACAGTATAAAAAGTTGACCCCCACCACATCCCCGTCTTAATAATGTGTGTACGATTGACCGAGTGGTTTGAAGTGTAGTTCCTAAGTGGTTAGGTGTGGCTCGGTCAACCGTGGATTCCAGCCCATAATGCTCGTAAGTTTTATCGAAGCCTTATTGCAAAACACAGTCCCAAAATTGGCCACAGCTAAAAAAACTCGTTAGTTTTAACAAAACATCGTAGGCGCTGGTGATAAAATGTATGTACGACATTTCAAGCTGTTTTCTGTCATGTTTTAAATAGCGATTTTTATAAATACAGAGTATAATTTGGGTTGAAAGATTATGCCTGTGCACCGGTGATAGGAATGTATGTAGCGTGATAGTTTTACGTTTGAGTGCTTAACACGCAGAACAGATGTGTTCCACGTATGTTAGGCAGTGTCCTACTTGACAGTGTGCCAGAGATGTGCCGTATGTTAAAAATAAAAAAAAAAAAAAAAAAAAAAAAAGCTAACTATATATACAAGGAAAGGACTTGGAGTTAATGACGCTACATGAATAACAACATACCTTCATATCCGCAGTTCTCATATACCTCAGTGTTTTCTTCGATTAAATTACACTAATATTTCCCACTTCCTGGTTTAGTGAGCTGGTACACTTATCGGTAGCTACAAGATTACCTACTGACACCAGTGGAGCACGACCACCACTGTCAATATACCACTTTTTGTCGGACTTTGTCTCTCGCTGATCATGGTGACGACAAGGTTCAGGGCTGGAGGAGATAATTTGCAGATTGACAGAAGAGCTAGAACTGTAGTAGAGCTAGTTTCTTTGATAATTCTATGAACAAACAATGGAAATATTTAGAAAACACGGTGTTGTGTTTCTATGCGGTTGGCAATCAAAACCACGTCTTGCAGCCGGGGGTGGGGGAGGGCAGCCAACTATTTCCCGTAAATTTTGTTTTTTAAAAAAAATTATAATTTATCTCGCGCGCAGAGAAATGTCCTACGCGTTTGTCAGTTATAAAGAAGTAAGACATTTATTTATGAATGGTCTATGCTTAAAGTAAAAGCATAATAACGCGTTGTATTTTTATAATAATCAAAAATTATTTATAAAAAAATAATATAAGATGTGTTATATAATGACAGAAAAGAAATAAAAGCAGTATTCGTCGTGGTGGAGGTCTGATTCCATGTGCAGATGTGGGATTGGCCTACAAGGTAAATATGCATTGTGTAAAATATGTGGCGCTCATAAAGTCCAATGGAACATTGGAAATGATGTCAGTAAGGCCGCTGCAACCCAAGTTAATGAACTAATTTTATTTTTCATTAAAGTTTATCATATTATTTATATAGATGGCACCAGGCAACCATACAGAGGCTCGTAAAATAAGTGAACAGTATTTTGACTCACTGCAGTAAATCCTCATTATCCATGAGCACGACTTAGAACGTGCTATGTCAAATGAACTTCGTTCTGGGATTGATCGAATCATTTATGAGGAAGAATTACGCAGACATACCGAGATTGAAATTGCTACACTACTGTGTAATCTCGACCGAGTAATTCCAGTCGGAGTAACTCTTCCACGAAATCTTTCACGTAATTTACACGAAAGATTTAGGGGTGAACGAGATTAATTTCTTGTAGACGACGCTGTAAATGTTTCTATCATGTGGAAGATTCAACAGCCAGACCCATAACGACGTCCCAGTGGCGTAGCGAGGGTACTTAGCGCCCGGGGACAAAACATAAACTTGGCGACCCCTTCGAGTGCATCTGAGATAACGAATAGTTGTATTTTCCTCATTTTGGCGCCCCTGGCACATGGCGCCTGGGGACAACTGTCCGCCCCCCCCCCCCCGGCCCTTCCCAAGCTACGCCACTGCAACGTCCTGAGCCGGATTTTAGTTCGTATCACAGGATACGTGGGCATAACATAAGTTAGGTTGATCAAATGGGCGATGCACGTACACGAAAAAGTATATCGGTGTTGGAACCCAACAAACAATATTTTCTCTGGATTAAATTTATCAGATATGCCGATGACCAATCGGGTGTGAGAGATAAACTAGATCCGATACGTGAACAACGTCATCGAGGACAACACGTTGTTGTGCTATCACGTCACTCCACCCTAGGGATGTTGACCTGGCACGTATTGGTTCCCATTTTGAGCATTCCAACGACACGCACAACCAGTGCCGGATTAAACCCTGTGGAGGCCTCTAGGCAGTCGAAATCTCGGCGCCCCCATCGCAAATTATCTCCTAATACGTCAAGATCAAATCAAGTCAATATTATTTTAATCCGTTGTCGAGGGGCCCCTAGGCCGGTGCCTACTCTGCCTATTTGGTAATCCGGCACTGCGCACAACTGAGTTCTTTGACGGTGGCGTCTACGACGAAATCGAACGTGTTACTGCAAATAACCTAATGTAGGTATGGTTGATTTATAATGTTATGTAATATGCGTTGGATCGACATTATTCTAGTCCATTCTGTCTGAACAAAAAAAAATCGATAATGACTACATATATCACCGGTATAGCGTGGTTCGTCCTGATTTTATTCTTGGCAACAGATTTTTGTGCTTGATTCTTCAGACTTTAGTGTTTGATGGATACGAGATTGGGAGATCGAAGTCAAAGAAGAAACATGACAGTATAGGTATGAAATTATTAATTATGCACCATTTTTCAAGACTACGCTATCCTTGACTGTCAGGGGAAATAACTGCTTCATTATTCTATCGTTGTGACAGAGTTGTTCAGCATCAAGGACCAAATATTCTATCAATACCTATACGATACCTCGATCTTGGGTCATGCAAGTTTATCGTGATGAAACCAAACGGGGTAGCTTGCGCGTGTGCAAAGAAATTTTTTAATTTGTTCATGTCCATGTCCCCAGAACACCAAGTATAATAAATATTTTGCAGCGTATGATTATCAACTCCGTTAAACACAACTAAAATATTACAGTTATCCCTGATCACTTTTGGAATTTGTGTATAACGCTGTGTAACATAAATCACGTCTGTGTTTTTATGCCTGCCTCTGGAAAATATCCTAGCTGGATTTGATTGTTTGTCCAGCATGACATCATCGTACACTACGAAATTATTAATACGTCCATCCAGGTCATCTACAGACGGCGCTTCATCAATATCAGTGATAAAATCAATAACACTGACTCCATCACTGTCTTCATATAACGATTTTGCATTTTCATTAAAATCTTTAAGTACTTCATAGCATCGCTGATCATCCACGGATGGAGCTAGTAAATCTAATTTATCCCACTTGAACCATCTCATTATCAAATTAAGCAATATTTGTGTTTTGCCTGATCCAGATGGACCTATTATGATTGCCCTAATAGAATTTGGCAATGTTGGGTGATGCTTGACTGGTTCTTGTTTTCGTGTCGCTGAAAAGTCAATTATATCCATATGATAAATGATATGAATCTATATTGTGTTCGATGCAGGGCAACCACCCCCACCGTTGGATTAACAACAATAATAACAAAAAATAAAAAACGCGCACTTACAGATAAGTGTGAAAAGTGTGGTACAAAAAAATACAAATTTATTTCGTCTAGTACAAAGACAGGAGGTGATATCACCGCTTCGTTGGGAAAATTACCAGGGGTTCCGTGGGCGAAGTGTCCAGGAAAAAACATCTACCCGGATACAATTATTGTGGTCCTGGAACTCGACTTGATATCCGACTTGACGAACGAGATCAACCAAGACCAGGAGAGTATCCAATAAATAAGATTGATCAAGCGTGTCATGTTCATGATGTTGCGTATATAAACAAGGATTTACAACAACGGCATCTCGCAGATGTAAAATTGATTCATTCGTTAAATTCTATACCTGATAAATCTCTCAGAGAAAAACTCGCTAGTTTTCTAGTGAAATCTGCTATGAAAGGTAAAATAATGCTAGGGGCTGGGTAATTAATCGTAGATAACTATTATAATGGAATCCATTTATTATAGCCCAAGAGGATATTGGAAGGGCAGAGCAGCTATTAGTAAACTTGCTGAAGCAGCAAAAGTCTCACCTGCTGCTGCTGCAGCGTGGTTAGCACGACAGGCAATATGGCAAATCTATCTACGTCCACTTAAAAAAATTCAGGACGCGTTTTTGATGTCAGCGTTCCCAATGAAGTTCATCAAGCAGATATTTTGTTTTTATCACATGATACCGTTAAAACACGTGGACGTCAATCACGCACATACAAATACGCGTTAACTGTCGTTGATGTTGCAAGTATATATAAAGAAGCAGAACCATTATCAACAAAAACAACATCTGAAGTTGCCTCTGCGTTTAAACGAATTTATCAGCGAGGACCATTACGATGGCCACAGTTGCTACAAGTTGATCCTGGCAAAGAATTTATCGTGAAGTATCATCGCTGATGAAACAACATAGCGTCAAAATCAGACGAGGACACACTACAATTCATCGTGATCAGGCAATCGTTGAAAGATTTAATCGAACGCTCGCTGAGCGGTTATTTGGATATCGGTATGCGAAGGAAATAATTCAGAGCGACAAGAGATCTCGTGAATGGGTTGCAAGATTACCAAATGTGATAGCTGCGTTAAATAATGAAATTACTCGTGCAACTTCTATGAAACCGATTGATGCGATTACGGGAAAATATATAATACCTCGGAACAAAATCATACAGTCTCAACCAGTATTAGGCAATGTGACTGTAAGATATCTATATGAACCTGGTGAACTCGAAGTGGGTAAAAAAAGAGCAACTGATCCTATCTGGAGTGTGACTGCACATAAAATTTCTAGCGTGGTTAGATTCACGGGTAGACCCGCCATCTACAGACTGGATTCAACTGCTCCTCAGTTTGGATTTGTACGTGAACAATTACAAGTAATTCCTGAAGACACATAATTACCACCGCATTCACTTTTGTAAATTGGAACCCCGACATCGATTGCATTCAAGACATGTCAATATGACATTATCACGTGTATGACCAAGATCACTATTAATTCTATCCACAGTAAATTGTTTTGGATTATTACTCGAATACTTCCACAACATGTGACAGTTACAAATTACACAACGATTATTCTGTTGTTGTTTTAGCGTCATAATAAATTCAACATCGATATCAAAATCACGATTATTTTTTTATCGCATCGTTTATAACTGGATAATTTTTTTCTTGTTACTTCAACACTAACAGTTTGATTATTATTTTCTGTGGAATCTATGACAACTCTATGCAGTTGAGATATTCTCCTGACTCTAGATACTGCGAGATAAACTAAATTTGACCACTCGATTCTGTCATCGACAATCCAGATATTTGTATCAGTAATAGTTAGTCCTTGTGACGAGTGAATCGTTATGGCATATCCCAATTTCCACAGTGAGTTATTCATACTCAACGCGCTTTCAACAACATCAATATCAACTAAAACAATATCATTGAACACAAGATTCTGTTTCTGGACATTTTCAGTGTCCCGTCCTGGAATATCAACCTCAACATTCTGTAGTCGAGTATCTGCTGGGCGATAACACGATGGCACAAGTAGATCTGAGAATTTTTCTTTGTGTAACATAAATAATTTATCCTGTAATTCATCACGAAGTATTTTTCTACTAGCAACTATTAAATCATTTGGTCTCCATAAATTCCAAAAATCGTTCACAGGAGTTTCCGGAATTATTTCACGCATTATCTCACATTGTATTCTATCTGGTTGTAGTCTGATTAATCTTTTAAATTCTTTCAGAGGTTCATCAATAGCTCTATGATCATTATTTATTTCTTCATAATAATCCACAA
This sequence comes from Megalonaias nervosa, assembly GCA_016617855.1. NCBI lineage: Eukaryota > Metazoa > Mollusca > Bivalvia > Unionida > Unionidae > Megalonaias > Megalonaias nervosa. Next base: position 105,638 of record JAECUM010001950.1, read on the forward strand.
ATGATTTTAACCACTCATGTGGAGATTGGCCGATGAAAGGTGGGGTTGACCATGATCGCCGCACATAATTAACGCAGTACAAATCTCATCCCAGATGATGATTTTGGGAATATATTTCTCACCCATTCGCTCAGGTGTCCACGTATCTCCACACCATCTGAAGAAACTATGGTATGTACACGATTTTACTCCTCGTTGTTTTATTTCTCTTGCTAGTCTGTGCGTTGGTGTCAACACAGTCATTTCTGAACTCTGATGAAATAATTCAATGGTACGTGTTGTTTTACCAGAACCTCCAGGTCCATTGAGATAAATGGTTTTATGTCTGGCCACGGGATCAAATACAGATGGTGATGTTGATACTGGTATTTGATTGTCATCACCGTAGTATATTTCTTTCATGTTAACGTCTGCTGATTCAGAATAATCGAGTATACTTTCGTGTTTTATTCTTCATGATCCCCATTCACCATTACCGAGTAACGGTTTTACCAAATCCACGTACGCGCTATTTACATAAAATGAATCCTTAGCGACTCTGACAGCGTAACAAGGAAATCTATTTATCATCGATAATAAATTTATAGAAACGTAAGCGAGCATAGAAGATCTTAAATGAGTAAATTGCGCTGACTCACCATCGATATAACTCACGATTGTACCTAATTTAATTCCTTCTGATGAATAAGCATTACTTCTGCTTATAAATGTTCCTTTGTTCGTTGTATCAGTAATTATAAAATCCAAGTCAGCATCATCCATTATTAATCTTGTACAATGTCGTTTATGATCATACGAACCACCTTGAGTAAATTTACCAATTATTTTTCTACCGAGATCTTTTGCAACTTTATTTTCATAATCAATTTTATCCCAGTCTTCATCTGGATCTGTCGGTGAATATTTCTTTTGTTGTGGTAACCAAACTTGTTTCTGGGGATGATATGATGTAATAGCTTCACTTACACTCAACGACATCAAGATTTCAGTATCAAGCATATATCGTAATATCACTATTGGAACCCAATATTTTTCTGAGAAATGTCTACCAAACCACGCATAAACGATCGGATGAAGATTATTACGAAACTTAAATGATTTTACACAAGCGAATCCAGTTAAATCAAAATCAGGTAATGGCCCATTTATCGCAACTCTTGTCATTTCATGTGTCGGATGTCCGAATATTTTAAAATATTCAGAACAGTCTCCGTATCCAAGAAAACTCCCAGGATAACACGCAACCATATCAACCGATATAACTTTACGATGATCGTATTTGGTATTTCATAATCCGCCATGTCCATATTCGACACAACTATGCTGAATATCTTCAAGGAATTCTGATCGTGTTGGTTTCCATGAATTTTTCTCCTGAGCGAAGTGAGCAGCATCTGATGGAACTGTGAAACAATTATTCAATAATCGTTCAACTTCAACATCATCAGAATTATATTTCAGTGCAAGATTCTTCATTTCTTCATGGAGAGATTCTTTACGGTAAATCTCTCCATTAGGTTTTACAAATTGATCATAATTCACGGATTCTGAACTCTGAAATAACCAAACAGATACAGGATCATTCTTACTGAAATCACTGATAGCATCGAATATATAATCGTTATAAAATCTGACTGTTCTATCTCGTGGAAATATTTTTACAGCATTAGTCCATGCATGTGCATTATGATCAATGATTGTTATTGGAGCTCCTCTTGATGTGTATTTTGACGCATATAAAATCTCTCCGGTTAGTGTTCTTACTGTTATTGGAAATTTTAATTTTTTTCCTAGTTCAGCGACGTCTTTGATGGATGCTCCAGTATTCTTAACTGTTTCTGCCCATGAGTTTATTTTTTTTACGTCTTATATCTGTTAAGCCATTCTCACGTATTGCTTTTTTGAAGTGTTCCATAACTCGCTCAGCTACACAATTTAACCGTGATAATTTCATCGATTTAGGATCTTCGATGCTGGGTTTATCATTTAATGGATACACCGCATAAACAACTGTGGTTACAGGATATCTTCGTTCATAATACGGTTTATCAATACCGGTTAATACACCTGGCTTGGATTTTTTATCCAATATAACAGTTTGTCTGGATTGTGTTACTCTGACAGGTTCACGTTTATCACGGATAATCCAAATATCATCATCCGTCTGCAGAATAAATTTGATCAGAATAATATACCGCTGATTATCAAGGTAATTGATAATACTTCTTCCTCGTTCGTCATTCATCTTAGTGTCGACGGTATCTCTGATTCTGAATGACAACCAAGTATGAATAGCACCATCATTTCGAAATTCTTTTTTAGCTTCACGAATACGATCAGTAATATCATCATTCATCAAAGCTAGGTCTTGCATTGAGTATTTAGATTTGGATTTTGGTAATTTATCAAGATCAAATCTTGCTCTAGAAGGTTCGGTTACGGATAATCTCTTAAATTCCTCTATATAATAATTAAGACAGGATTTATTTAATTAGATTTTCATTCATAATATAATGATACAAACAAATAACAAATGCAACTGGTTAATGATCGGGTTTTCATCTCGCTGCAATAAACCATGTGTAAAAGAATTCTGCGGATATCATATGCAGAGTTTTCGTAGAAGAAGCGCAGGACCAAAATCTTGCGTTCGATGCGGTGTTGGAGTCAAAGGAGAAACTCAATTATGCGTGCAATGTGGCGGTAAAAAATATAGAGAGATGAAGCGGTATTACAATAAGAAATATGGACCATCGGCATCTCCGTTTAAAACCATAGAGGATTTTTTGGTTAGATTTCAGAATAATCATTTAGAAGAATGATATTATATATATATATATATATATATATATATATATATATATATATATATATATATATATATAAATGGAGCAGAATGAGTTTATGAAACATCCCATCATTGTTAATTACGAGGCATCTCGTAATGGTATAATTAGAAACTGTAAATCAAAGAGACCAGTTGGTTATGTTAGTAATGCTGGATATCTTATGCTTAATACAAAGGGAAATAAACATTATTATTCTCATAGATTTGTGTTTGAGTGTTTTCATGGACTGATCGAAAATGGACTTGTAATTAATCATATTGATCAAAATAAACAAAATAACTCTTTATGTAACCTTGAAGTTGTTACACAAAGTCAGAATTGTAAGATAGGAAATACTGGTATGCATCCTAAGACCCCGAGGTCGGTTATATCCACAAATACAGAGACAGATGAAGAAAGTATATTCCCATCGATGAATGCAGCTAGTAAGTATTTTGATATTGTCATATCTTCGGTACGTTTTGTTGCAAATAATTTAAGAAGATCAGTGCATTCAAAGAAATTCAATCAGAAGATAAATTTTAGATACGCTGATAATTAATTAAAAGCATACAATTAATAATAATGGATACGAATTCAATTTTTTACGATAGAGATAAAATCAGTATTGCTGATAAAATACCTCCGTGGACGAAAGTCAAAATTACTGAAAGAGATGATATTACTAATGTAGAATTCATTGAAAGAATTTACGCAGGAAAAGGGTTCTTACATCGATCATGTTCCGTCATGCCTGTTTCGCGTCATGAACGTGCGCGCCGACGATTACAAAAAAAAATTCACAGCGAGAATACACAAGAAAGAATAATCCATGAATTATAAATTTATTCTTGTCTTCTGAAATTGTCGGAAATATGTTTATTCAGAAAAATCATGAATTCACTGATATTTTTTTATTATTTAGTCGTGCAAATAATTACCGATTAAATTATTAAGTGATTTCAGAAAAATAAATTTATTTAAACAAATGACTTTTATATAATGAATCATGAAAATATTAATCGTATTATTGCTGCTATTAAGCAATTACAATACAGCGGTATAAAAATATCTAATGAGCTTGATCCTGAAAAAATTATGAGTGATTTTGAATCATTACAATTTCGAAAGTCAGAAGGTAGATACACGCTGCCCTCCGATTATAGATTCATAAAGTTAATCCAACAGGTAATGTTACAATCGCTGGCAGCAATCACGGATACGCAAGTGAAATTATTTGTTCCTCTTTCACGTTCAATCGAAAAAGTTAGATCAGAATTATCTCATGAATTCGAAACGAAAAGAATTGTACACGCTCGTATAAAACAGCTGAGAGATATTATGTCGATGACGGAAGAGTTACTGGCTAAAGATAAGGACGAGTGTGACTCTGATCATAGTGACGTTGACAACGAAACTAATAGTGTTGTGCCAGGATAATTCATTTCTGATCCTGATAAAATCACGGGGTAAAAAATTTTTTTTTTTATCCTTGACACGTTTTTTTTGCTTGGTGTTTTCCGTAACTACGTTACGGCGATGACGCTCTATGAGCGTATATACAGATTTATACTTAACGCCTCTGACCTGAGACCGAGCAAGTGGCCAATCTGGTCAGTAAGTTTATAATGTATCCGCGATAAGAGTGGATTATGACATTTTAGATATACAACGTTGATTGGTTCTGATACAATCAAATCGCCTGGTGAGACTTGAGTGGTAAATGAATACAGAATGTATCCTTGTTGGACCTGGTTGGATTTTTCAGTGTCAACTTGATAACTGCCGTCGACGGCATCGCACACTAGATTGACAGCGATCGTTGATGTAATATTAACGATGCCCGGTGATACATGGCGACCTTCACCGTACAGATTATTATTATACTTGTGAATACTTGGTGGTGGAGCAATTTTTCTCCACGATTCAAGGATTCTAGGAAAGTAATTATCGATAACATCGGTGAGTCTCCGCTTTAATCTATCTGAATCTAGTTTTGGTATTGTAAATGTTGAGATTTGTTCTTTGGTTGTTCCATAATAATCAAGAAAAATTTTCATGAAATATCCTCCTGGAGATAATTTATCTTGTTCAAGCATTCTTAAGATAAAAGCTCGATTAATGATGTATATATTTGATCTGAGTTTATTCACATGTTGTATTGTTTCAATGATATTTTTTTTTTTGTATCTTCGACGTAGACTTGTGATAACGATAAAAATATTTTTTTTTAAATCATTGATTTTATCATTGTGTTCAAATTCGATTAAAGCAACCCATCCATCGATCGGTTCTTCAAAGGGAACTTCAGTAGGTTTAGGATCACGTATAGGCAGTCTTGTTGCTGGATCACGTTTAACGTCGATTACAGAAGCATGACCATAACGAGGAATCAATGTTCCATCAATATCAGTTTCAGTATAATCTTTTCTGTCCAGCCAATCAAGTCTAAAATTGACACCAGGAATTCCGTTGATATAAACGTCCAGTTTTTTTATGTATTTTTTTTCTGTTGTAAAAAATTCATCTTGTCGTGGTTCTGGTGGACCTTCATAAACTAGTGGAATATCTGGCCATCCTAGCACTGACCTGATCGAAGACTGATAAATGTCAACGGCATAATCCGAAGAATTTATTTCAATGGCCGATGATAACGTTGGCTCATGAACAGTAATGGCAATCTTTGATTCTTTTCCGGTGATGGATTTAATTCTGCGTTGGAATTCTTCGTTAATCTGTTCTATTTCATAACTGCCCGTTGCAATACTGACTACTTGCCAATCTGGTGTTCCATCGGGTTTGTTTTTATTTGCAAATACTAATGAATTATTCGGTTGTAGTCCACCGAATGGTTTTGACCTAATATTTGACCAACTATAATAAACTCGTAATTGCGCTAATGCTATTTCGCTTGCTGGTATTGCGGTCGGAAAATTAATACTGAATTCAGGATCAATTGAACTCGCTGATATCATTGTGGTTTTTACCGGAGCAGTAATAGTGACGATCTGTTGTAATAATTCCAATGACGTTGTCATTATTATTATTTTGAACAATTAATTGATTTTTCAAAATCTTCAAACCAACCTTTGACACTCTATACATGAAATTTTAGCATCTCAGTGTGTTCATCCATGATTTTAACATCTGGGCCACCAATTTCTACACCGGGATGATGATAATTTCTCCGGCGTTCATCGTTAATAAAATCTGATTTTGGCCATTTAGGATATTTTATAATATAATCTCCTGTATTATCATCCAAAGTAAAAGTTGCTCCAAAATATTCGTAAATCGATTTAATTGTATTAATGACATCATCGGCATATATTTTATCTGATAATACAGATTTTGTTGTCATTATTATATTATTGTTATTCTAAATTATTTATTTCCGTGATCGAATCACCCGTGGTAAATATTTCATTGTAGGTCTTTATTATAGCACTGAATTCTTCATCGGATATTATTCCATCATTGAGAGACGAAGAAATCATGGACGATAATTTGGAATATGCTACAGTTGCTGTGTGTAATTTCATCGTGTACTCGTTCAATTTTTCATTTGTACACGTATTTATCTTTTTCGCGATAATATTAAATATTCTAGCGATCGTGGTTGACGATGAAACAATGATTGTTACAACGATCGGCGCTGTCATCGTCAGCGTTGATAATACTACGCCGGTTCCAGCAACAATCGCGGAAACCGAATAAACGATGATAACAACGACAACAGCACGTCTACGATATTTCTTTATTTTCGCTGTATAATCATCGATGATGGTTTTTAGTTTATTCTGCCATGTCGTTACTTGATTTTATCTTTATCGCTGAACGTCTATCATTAAGTCGTTGTCTAAGACAACGGAGGTGTTTCAGCGACAAATTCTATGCACCACCAGTAAGGCGCCGAGGTTAATTTTTTATCATCTGATACCAGCATAAATGTTTCTTCGGTATCTTTATTTAACACCACAGATACAGTCCCAGAAAAATTATCGGTTGAATGACGCCATAGATACGTGGTAAATATACTAAATTTTGCAGAGCTGAACACGGACAGCCTGTACACGCCAGTTACTTCTGCGATATGTTTGATAGTGTTATCGCTTGGTGTCCACGCTGATGATCCTGATTATACTGTGTACGCGATATTGCTAATTTGTTTGTGTGGAATTTTAATCAGATTAGTTTTTTGAACGTTATTAGGAATTCCACTGACAATATCATTGAGTTTCATGTTAACGTCTGCGAGTTTAATATCAACGGATGGTGGAATTCCCAAAAAATCTTTAGTGGTTCTGTTTACGTTTCTGCGAAAATTCATAAACAGTTGTATGTGATTATAAAATTCAGTTCTAAGTGCGATCATTCCATCATTGATCGTCGACAACGAATTTGTCACTGGAATTTATTTAGCGTCTACATATTTCTTCGTTGCAGCGTCGAGATTATCCGTCGGTTCTCCTACATTAATAATTTTATTGTTATTCATGTTAATGACGCCGTTCATTATATCACTGGCTTTTAACACACGTTCACCTATGCTATCTCGGATCGACGACGGACTAACAACACTAGGAACAAGTTTGCCCTCTTTGTCGTATATAGCAACAAGACCTTCTCGCGATAATCGATTACGAATAATAATATCGTTGATTGAAATATTACTCGTCTTCAATTTTCCTTCACGGTTTTGAAATATAACGAGTTCGTTTGGATCAACGTTGGCAAGATTGAGCATGTCAGATAATTCGTCGTTGATCTGTTTTGTTACTCGCTTGAGTAAGTCTTCACCTGGTGCTTGTTGAGGTTTGGTTTTAGTTGATCTTCCGTAAATATCTACCATAATATGATTAGCGATTATTTAAAACAGAAATCGTATATTCGTGTACAGCCGTATGAGGTGGTTTCGTTGATCTTCATACAGCATCAAGTACTGCTAGTGCTTCACGGCCACATATCGGCGGGTCGCTTATTTTTTGTGTTGGTAGCGTTGAATACCAGATTGGAATACTCTGAAGTCTGTCGATATATTTTAAAAATTCTTTTGGTGGCGCCAACCTATACGAATCGAAATAAATAATACCCTGTGGATCAATTGCATATGCAACCCAGTGAGTGCCACGACCAGAGCTTTTATCGAGATTAATAATACCTGTTTCAATCAGATTTGGATTTTTCGGTAATTGATCACGCATAAAAACACCTCTGAAATTTTTTATATTTAGTTGCTTAGCAGCATCGAGTAAGTCAAAGTTAGACATCGGGAAAATCAGCGAGTCCCTGGAAGTCTTAATCCCTTTCCGTATTGAGACCCTGGAAGTCTTAATCCTTTTCCGTATCGAGACCCTGGAAGTCTCAGACCCTTTCCTTTTTTTTTTTTTTGTGTTCCTTTTCCTGTTGCTTTCTTTAATGCTATTCCAGCAGTTGTTCCAACTGCACCTAACGCAGCGGCTTTTGGAACAGCTGGAGCGGCAGCGGCTATTAATGCTGGGATAGCTGCAAGAAGTGGAAATATCCCACCAGTCTTAATGATGTCGCTGATGGCACCCGCAGAAAGATTTACTCGTATACCTTTCTTTGATTGCGTAGCTTCATTGAAATGCTTGAACTGGCCTTCTGTCAGAGATAATTTATTTTGGCCACCTGCGATTTGTTCTTGTTTAATTGATATTTTTGTTCCACATCGCTTCGCTGATGCTGACTGAAGTCTTTTAATCTGACTAGGATCAGACTGACACTAACATGATGATATGACATTTATGATATCAATTTGACTTCTAAATTAACGCTTACATATTTTCTACTGGAGCATCAACGACTCTCATGCGACCACCAACACCTTCAAGTAGCATTGTTTTATCGCTGAGTATAACGGCGATTGCTCTGTAATTAGGAATAGCTCCAGCATCTCTGTTAACACGAACTCGAAAATGTATGTCAACGACGGACTGTCTAAACAAATCCAAATGCTCCGGCGAAAAATAATAAATCAGGTACAGCGTTGTAAAATCTAGCTGTGATATTTGTAAACCAGTATAAATATTTTGATCACGTCCCATAAACAATATCAATCGATGCTACGCACGCGCCACATGATTTAGCTCGAAATTCAACAAAATATCCTCCGATGGTTCTTGATGTCCGTTTATTCTCAATGAAACCTCGGAAACACCGAGTTTGTCAAATATCATTATACCACGCGTTTGATCATTTACTCGTGCAGCATCTTGAAGCGCAACCAATATATGTCGCGGCGCAAAGATACCCTGTTGTGATGCTATCTGCCACGTAAATAAACCAATGATTGCACTTTGAACAGCATCTGTGGTTGTTGTTAACCATGATAGCATTGACTTACCGCCGCTGCCCATGAAAGTGAGTAACCGATCTTCTTCGGATATCGCTGGAGTCATTACTGGCATCCACAATGAAAGCTTTGTCAGTATTACTTTACCAGCATCACCGGCGGGTCGCCATATTGCATCATCGTCGATTGCTTTTCGTACGAGTACAATTGTGTGTTTGGCTCCGAAAATAACTTTTCTAACGTGTCTGCAGAATCCAAAAATATGTGATAGTGGAATCGCGCAAGAAAATCTTCTGCTTCTACCCTGCAACATTGCTCGACGTGATACGAATTCCAGGTTGTAATTTAGATTAACACTTTGCAACATTGAAAATGGAGCAGCGGGTCAGGCTATCATTCCAGCTGGTTGTGGATCAATTGCAGTAGCAAGCGGTGTTTGTACCAAATTTGTTGTCTGTATTCAGGATGATCAGTAGTGTCCTTGTAAAACATCACTGATGGACCAGCTGATCTTGAATAATCATCGCTGTATCTCGCTAGGCCAATTATCGGCGTGGTAACGTCAACATCTTTTTGAATCAATTCAATATTTCTTCCGTCTATCATGTATGTGGCACTGTCGAACAACGCCATGATGCCGTTGTTCACAAAACCAACACTATCATTATCTCCGTATTCGGTATTATCTGTTTTTAAAATTTCACCTTCTACTTCAATAAATGCTTCAGCGGGTAAGAAATATCTACTTGTATCTTGAACTTGTAATTCGATTCGTCCACGTTGATTTGGCTGTCGTGCGTCGTAAGAATAATATTGATAATCACGCACAGACTCGTCTTTGAGAACTGGCGCATCCATGTCAAATGCGGGATCAGGTACACGTTTGAACATGTTATGTTATTGGTCATCGTCTAATACGAAGACCACTTCCTGCCATCAGACTTGCTGCTAAGTGTTTTTCCCTCTCATCGGCTAACTCTGCTAGTTTTTGATTTGCGGCTTGATTTATTATTTTACTAAACACTTGAAGGCATCACTTCGGTACTGGGTAATTTTACTGGTGAATGTCGGACTATTTGTGGTCTACGTACTAATCGTAATAATCTATCCTTGATTGCAGAAAATGCTTTACTAGTAACGTCACCAGAAGCGCTAATACCTTTTTCGCGAATAACGTCAATAGCTTTCATTCCTAGTTGCTTTGCGATCGGTATTGCTTTTGGGGCTATTCTTCTAAATAAACCCTGAACAACATAACCGAGTACATCTCCGTAGAATTTTTTGTATACAGGTAATCTTGAATTTACCACCCTGACCATAGTTGGTCCACGTTGAGCAACATGTATGATCATCTATTATGATAATTATATCTAACTGTTTAATCACTGTGATAATCATCGGTGATTTCATTAATGAGTGACCGATATTTGCCAACGTCCATAATACCACCTGTAAATAATCGTTGGCAAATTGATGAGATTTCGTTGATAATTTCAGGAGAATTATTACTAGCTCGTTTTCCACCGATTAAAATTTCTAATCTATCTACGTCGGCAAGGATATTACCGGGACAAGTAACAAGACCACTTCCTCGAGTATTAATACCACTTCCAGTTGCACCTTTGTCAGTATCACTTTTATCCGGACTTAATAAATAATCAATAATATCTGGGGATTCTTCTGCTGGGGGAATAAAATGCTTCATCGCTGGATGATGTTTTTCGTGGTTGTGGTGATGATAACTGTTGTTGTGATTGTTGTTCTAATTCCTTTTGTCGTCGTTTTGCTCGCTGTTTTGGCGGTAGCGATGATGATGATTGTTGTTGTGATTGTGCTTTTTGCTGCATCTGTTTTTGTTGTTGTCGTATTTGTTGTTGTTGTTCTGGTGGTAATTGTATAAACGAAATATAACCATCTATCGCATGAATATATGTTATGTATCTTGGATCGCCGTTTCGAATTCTATCAGTGTTGTAATATATACGATATATCCACCAAGTTTCGCGACTTACAGGATCATCGGCGTATTCAGGTTTTAAAAACTGTTTTCGGTTTTCATAACCTTTCACAGCACTCGCAGCTAATTGGTTTATATTTTTGGCCTGTCTGATATTATTAATAACATCTTCGGTAAATTTATCAGACAGATTAACCCTGGCTCGTGCTTCTGATTCTTGTTGAGTATCATCTTCCGCTTGATCTGTTTCTTGAGTTGACTGAACCGCAGCTATTTTCTCCGGAAGTTCTCGTAGAATTTTTTTTGTCTTTTTAGTTCGCTCCGCTATTTTTTCAGTTGATTCAGCGGTCTTTTTCAACACGGGAAGAATACCTTCAGTAGTTTTCGTGATAGGTTTAAATAATTGTTCTGCGGATTCTGTAAATTCTTCTTGTGTTTGTTGACGCTCTTGTAATTTTTGCTTAACACTTATGAAGCGCAAGATATTTCTGTATCGCTTCTAGTCGCTCTCGAGCTAATTTTGCTGAATGAGCTTCACCAGTCATTATTGATATAATAATAAACAATCTTTTTAAATCGACAGCAGCAGGGAGGGGTGACCACATGCATGTAATATTTTGTTTTGGTTCCATTTTTCAAAATGTTCGTAGTCGTTTTGTTTCAAACAAAATATTTTTTTTAGCCCTTGTAGGAACCCTTATTTTTCAAAAATAAAGGCTCTACGAAAAGTGGTCCGTTCACCCTCCCTGCTGCTCCATGGATCACACCGACGTATTAGACCGCGTTAAAGAAAATCAGTCCGATGATTTTTCGACTACCCCGTACGCACACAGAATAATCAGACGAGAAATAGCAACATTTGCAACGACGGCGCCGACTGCCCTGCCGTTGCCAAAATACCACCACAGGATAATCTCGAAATGCTATCTAGCACGCCAACAATCAACGATCCTGTCGCGCGTCACAAACCTTGTTACCTCAAAGGCGATGGAGGATCAGTAAAACTACACGAACGACCAACTTGTTTCGCAACAGCTATGCGATAGTGTTGTCTCGTACGCCCAGGCGCGCCGCCAATATAGAACAGTGACTTGTACACGCACAAGTGTCAGCTTTTGCAGATGGAACAGATCGTCCTAGTAGACACCAACAGGAACGGGTCAAAAATATATCCCACACGTGGTCATCTGGAATGAGATTTATACAGGCCCGCGAGACACGCATGAGATGTTTCTGGAGTGGTTTTGCACAAGGGTGCCCATGTGATCGTGTCTGTTGATCAGGGACAGCTTCCGTCAATCGCCGGATTCCCCTATTAATTGGTTACGTGAACGTTCCGATCACTACAAACAAATCTGCAGAGATTACAGAATCAAGGATGATCATTTACAACAATTAAAGACGCGCATGCAGTCAGGTCAAGTACAACGTGATGAAATGCGCAAATATATCGCATACACTTCCATGAAAATCTTTTTTTTTAATAAAGATAGACTCCACATGATCTGTTTGTTATTTCAAATGCTTGACAATTTTCAACAAGAATTGTTTAGTCCTCATGAATGAAAATTTCCAGCAATACCTATTCCATTGTTATATCATCCGCAAGATATCCTCCGTCAAAAGGTTTGCGAACAAATAAGATGATTCAAGAATTCGCCTGAATACTTAAAAGGTTTTGTTAGAAGCAGTGATGTTAGGGCCGTACTTTCCTTTTTTAAGTTACAATTGGTCGCTGTATTAATTTCGATTACGTAGACGTTTTAAAAATCACTTTCCAAAGCAGCTGAGAAAGAGTTTTCCATTCTGTCGATGGCCTTTGAGCGCAATTCGGCTTCTTCGAAAGTCTCAAAGTACGATCACTTAAAATTTTACTCCAAGAAGATAGTCAAATACCTACCTGGTACCAGCGTCCAAGGACTCCGCGGGCACAGATTCTTTTGCTGAATGACTTGTATACGCTGACGTAAACGTGGTCAACTCTGCGTTGGAATATAAACTTTTGGCGTCTCGGGTACACAGCGCACACGGATTAATATTATCCTATCCAAAACGTGTTTGCATGTATGATGATCAGATCGAATGGTAAAATTTAGTATATCTCGTAGCGTCTCGGGTCGAATATTTGTAACAGTTGTCCATTGTTGTTCTTAAGAACATACATCCACCTAACCATCTTGAAAATTATATCTCTGTTATCCGATCAATCCGCCAGCTGATCGGGATCACATATACGTACACGCATCACAAACTAATTACCTCGTAGAAACGAGTCTGCGATCTGATCATCGACCATATCCTTTTGTTGGGGCGTCATCAAAATAATCATTGTGTCTGAGCTTACTGGTGACTCTCGGCAGTTAACTGTGGAACGCATTGATAATTAATGAGGCCATCAACGCGGCAATGTTGTGCTGACATGCCAAGAATATCCAAGGTAGTGGTGTTGAAAATTTACTTTGTTAGTATTTTAACATATGATAACTGTGTATCTACGTTTATTACCTGTAATTCCTCACAAACAAACAGGCATAATGGCCCGTTGTAAGATAATGCTGATGTATTACTAAAGCGAGTTAGGTTTCAAATTTTATATGCAGTTAGACTCCAAACGGGATCAGGAGCTCTCCGAACTCCGCGTTCGAGATCTCCAGGCGCGTACGAATATCAACAAATGGCTCTGTCTTATAATCGGTTAATCGCCCACCCACCCCACCCCCATTACTCGATGAATGGATGTTCGCAGAGGTGGTGATTCTTTTAATTCTTTTTAAAATAAGTCAGCTGACCTTAACCCAGTAAACAGAAACAAAATTAACTTCATTAACTTCATTAGGTGTTGTGATATCAAAACGTCCTCGTGGAATTTTCCTCGCAGCTGGTAAATAAACCTGCCATAACGCTTGGTTTTGCCAGCCATACTTGTACGACGCTAGGGCTGACATGAGCTGGGTTTGCTAATTTGTCAACGGCTGAATTACCTTTCAAGAAGTCATGTGGATTGTAACGAATTACAGCAAGCTTAGAATCTATCAGATTTGTATACCGCAATAATACCTCTTTTTTTATCACACAATATCCAATTGGGTCCACAATGATTATATCAAATAGTAAGATTTTCTCCTGACTTTTCGCGGTTGGAAGTCCTGGAAGTTTTCATAACGAAGATGCCATATCTTCCTCTGTTTTATATTTTATCCAGCGTGGTAGTGGATGAATCAACGCATCCAAATGAATATACCAATGTTCTTCAGCATGCATACATTCCTTTGACGGCAAACCGTCAGTTCAATAACGTGACCGGTACTGCGTTTCTGTTTCGTCTTCGTGTACGACATCGCATACCCGAGAGCATCATCAATTCGAGTAGCGAATTATAACGAAGCAATTAACCAGCACGTCCAGACTGGTTCGCCAGCTATCGGTCATTGTGATAGACTTTTTTTTCAGAACGCACAACGACTCGGCTATGAGAAAATTATGTTACACTTCCAAGTTCCGAGTGCGTGATCATTAATAGTCCGAAATTATTAATGTATGTCTCTAAATTACAAAGTGAAAAAATTGAAATTATATTACAGTGTGGAGTATGAATTCCTAAAATCCTAAATGTTCTATCAATTCCAATTGTTCCGAGTAATCCAAATAAAGTAATCACTCAATTCTGTGTCCTAGCTGTCATCTATCGCACGTATCAAATTGCCTATTTTAGATTTTACCAATACATTTTCCGCTAACAAGGCTATGTATGCACATTCCACTGACAGTTTGGTAAGTAACTAATGTAGTATACTTACTTATTAGGTTGGTTACATGTTTTGCTGTACAACACTCACGAGCCTATTTGCATTACAATAACCCTTGACAATGTGCATATTATGCGGTCGGTCCAGGTCTATATCCAAAAATATGAAAATTGTGCATCTGTGTGATAAGAGTTTTATTAGGAGTACAGCCAGATCTGTCAGCTAATCAGGCTTTTTACCAACGTTTTGGTAAGCCTCATTACGTAGCCTCGTTCTGGAAAGCCAGCTAGATAAAGAGAATGGGTAATCTTATAAAAACCAACCCAATGTCTTTTGGTCAATACTATCAGTGGCGTCACAGGTGGGGGTGGGGGTGGGGTGGACCACACCGGGTGACACCATCAGAGAGGGTGACACCAAAATGACTGTCTATAAAATTTCTGAATTTTTGTGCCGGAAGGGGGTCGATCGGGGTGACATCATGAGTTACCGCACATGGCTGTCTGTAAAATTTTTGATTTTTTGTGCAGGAAGGAGGTCCTTGGGGGTAACACCATTAGTTTCCACAATATATATATATATATATATATATATATATATATATATGTGTATGTGTGTGTGTGTGTGTGTGTGTGTGTGTGTGTGTGTGTGTGTGTGAATGCAGTGTGCATTCAGGTGTGAGTGTGTGTGATTTGGATTTTTAACAATTTTTCAGTCATATCGTTACGACGTCTGCAGTGTGGCAGTTTATAGTGATGTCTAGCACTGGGGCATCATGCCGCAGACATGTAGCATGATGTCCCACCCAGTCACATTATCCTGACACCAGGCCGACCAGTCCTAACAGTAACCTCTTAATGCTGAGAGCCAAACGAGGCAGCTGTTAGTACCATTTTTATAAGTCTTTGGTATGACACGGCAGGAGATCGAACCCACGACCTCCCGCATCTGAGGTGGACGCTCTAACCACTAGGCCACCGGAGCGGTCTGTGCATTCAGGTTGCATAAAATCCTGTTTAACAAACGCATGCAACTCTTTAACTTCATATATTTGTATCAATAAAATATGGGTAGGTTTTATTGCCTGCTTGCAATTATAGTTTCATTTGATGACTGCCATGTCGACCTCGTAGAAATATAGTAGTGTCCATGCGTTTGTGTCATTCTTTATATTCTAAAGGAACCATATGCCACCATCCTTGTTTTTCTCACATGTCTGACATAAATCTGACCACCCTTGCTTTATCAGGCTTCTAACAGAAAGTTCACTACGCTAGTGCTTCTCACAAATCTTGCCACCCTAGTCTTTCCTAACAAAATCTCACCACTCTAGTAGTTCTCAAGGTCATAACACATTGACAAGATTGAACATGTTCTTGCAGCAAAGCTTTTCGAGCGATGATAAAATTCTAGTTGAAACGAGCAGCAGGCAGGGTGAACAGACCACTTTGTACGAGACCTTATTTTACAAAAATAAAGGTTCCTACAGAGGCTGAAAAATAAGGTCAATGACGCTAAACCGAACCTCCTAACTTTTATTATTACCGTATAGTTTGAAAAAACGGATAACAAATCGTTTGGGTTAGCTCATTTTTGTTATTTTATTTTTGACTTTTTTGTTTTTTATGTTATAATGCGTTTAGTTTACTCGTCGGGTCACTCAATTTTTGTCGTTCACCCTGCCTGCTGCTGTAATTAACCAAAGATTTTATCTAGACCTACGCGATATCTGGATCTTGGATCATGTAGATTTATTGTAATAAATCCGAACGGAACAGCTTGTGCTTGAGCAAACAAGTTTTTGAACTTCATCATATCCATATCCCCTGAACACCAAGTATAATAAATATTCTGTAAAGTATAATTATCTACTCCATTAAACATTACTAAAATATTGCAGTTGTCTCTGATCACTTTAGGTATTTGTGTATATCGTTGTGTAACATAAATCACGTCCGTGTTTTTATGTCTACCTCGAGAAAATATTCTAGCTGGATTTGTTTGTCTGTCCAACATAACGTCATCGTACACCACTAAATTATTAATAAATCCATCTAGGTCATCTACAGATGGAGCCTCATCAATATCGGTAATAAAATCAACCACATCATCACCGTCTTCATTCAGCAATTTTGCATTTTCATTAAAATCTTTAAGTACTTCGTAACAGTGTTGATCATCTACGGATGGTGCTACTAAATACAATTTACTCCATTTTAAACACCTCATTATTAAATTTAATAATAGTTGTGTTTTACCTGATCCAGATGGACCTATTATAATCATCCTTATCGAATTTGGTAATGCTGGATGATGTTTCACTGGCTCCTGTTTTCGTGTCGCCGAAAAGTCAATTATATCCATATAATAAATAATATGAGTCTATATTGTGTTCGATGTAGAGCATCTACACCCACTGCTGAACTAAATACAATAACAACAAAAAATAAACGACGTGCACTTACAGGCAAATGTGTAAAATGTGGCACGAAGAAATACAAATTTGTTAAAACAAAGACAGGTGGAGATATAGCCGCTTTATTAGGAAAATTACCAGGAACTCCGTGGGCTAAATACCCCGGTGAGAAACATATTACCTGGATATAATTATTGCGGTCCTGGAACTCGACTTGATATCCGACTTGATAATCAAGATCAACCAAGACCAGGAGAGCATCCAGTAAATAAGATTGATAAAGCGTGTCATGTTCATGATGTTGTGTATAAAAGTAAAGATTTACAACAAAGGCATCTCGCAGATGTAAAATTGATTCATGCATTAAATTCTATACCTAATAAATCTGTCAGAGATAAATTAGCTAGTTTTCTAGTAAAATCTGCCATGAAAAGTAAAATAATGTTAGGGGCTGGTAATTAAATATATAACTATTATAATGGAATCCATTTATTATAACCCAAGAGGATATTGGAGAGGCAGATCAACTATTAGTAAATTATCTGAAGCAGCAAAAGTCTCACGTTCTGTTGCTGCAGCTTGGTTAGCACGACAGGCAATATGGCAAATTTATCTACCACCACCTAAAAATATTCAATATGCACATTTTGATGTCAGCGTCCCTAATGAGGTTCATCAAGCAGATATTTTATTTTTACCACACGATACCATTAAAATTGGTAAACGTCAGTCACGCACATACAAATACGCATTAACTGTCGTTGACGTTGCAAGTAGATATAAAGAAGCTGAACCATTATCAACAAAGACAGCATTTGAAGTTGCATCTGCGTTTGAACGAATTTATCAGCGAGGACCTTTGCGATGGCCACAGTTATTACAGGTTGATCCTGGCAAAGAATTTCTAGGTACAGTATTATCGTTAATGAAAAAACGTAACGTTAAAATAAGACGAGGACATACTGAAATTCATCGTGATCAGGCAATTGTTGAACGATTTAATCGAACACTTGCTGAGCGGTTATTTGGATACCATTACGCAAAGGAAATATCTACTGACTTTAAATCCGGTGAGAGATCTCGTGAATGGGTTGCAAGGTTACCAAATGTGATAGCTGCATTAAATAACGAAATTACTCGTTCAACTTCCATGAAACCTTCTAATGCGATCAAGAAAAAATATATACCCCGTAGCAATGACAGACATCAACCTCAACCAGTATTAGGTAATGTAACTGTAAGATATTTATACGAACCTGGTGAACTTGAAGGTTGTAAAAAAAGAGCAACCGATCCTATCTGGAGCGTGACTACACATACAATTTCTAGTGTAGTTAGATCTACTGGTAGACCTTCAATCTACAGATTAGATTCGAGAGCCCCTCAACGTGGATTTGTACGTGAACAATTACAGGTAATCCCTGAAGACACACAATTACCACCACATACAATTACATAACCAGAACCTCTACGTCGATTGCATTCAAGACAGGTTAGCATCACATTATCACGTGTATGACCAAGATCACTATTAATTCTGTCTACGGTAAATTGTCTTGGATTATTATTCGAATATTGCCATAACATATTACAGTTACAACTTGCACAATTATTATTCTGTTGTGTTTTTAGTTTTATAATAAATTCAACATCAATATCAAAATCACGATTATTTTTTTTATCACACTGCTTATAACCAGATAGTTTTTTTCTTATTACGTCATTATTAACAGTTTGATCAATATTTTCTGTAAAATTCATAATAACCCTATGTAGTTGAGATATTCTTCTGACTCTAGAAACTGCGAGATAGACTAAATTCGACCATTCGATCCGATCATCTATAATCCAGATATTTGTATCAGAAATAATTAACCCCTGTGATGAGTGAATAGTTATAGCATATCCTAACGTCCACGGTGATTTATTCATATTCAGCGCATTCTCAACAACATTAATATCGACTAAAATAATATCATTCAAGACAAGATTCTGTATTCCACCACCAGGAATTTCAACTTCAATATTCTGTCGTCGAGTATCTGCTGGGCGATAACATAATGGTACAGGTAGATCTGAAAACTTTTCTTTATGTAACAGAAATAATTTCTCCTGTAGTTCATCACGAACTATCTTTCTACTTGCAACTATTAAATCAGCGGGATTCCATAAATTTAGAAAATCATTCATAGAAGTCTCTGGAATTACTCCGCGCATTATTTCACATTGTACTCTGTCTGGTTGTAGTCTGATTAATCTTTTAAATTCCTTCAGCGGTTCATCAATAGCTCTATGGTCATCATTTATTTCCTCGTAATAATCTACGTTATTCTTCAGCCATTCATGTGGAGACTGTCCAATAAAGGGTGGTGGTTGACCATGATCACCACACATTATTATAGCAGTATTCTTCGTCGATAGCCATTCAAGAAATGTTTTTAATATTTCTAACGACACCGTGCATATCTCGTCCCAGATAATATATTTAGGTATATATTTCTCACCCATTCGTTCAGGAGTCCATGTGTCTCCACACCATCTAAAGAAACTATGATAAGTACACGATTTTACTCCTCGCTCTTTTATCTCTCTGGCGAGTTTATGTGTCGGTGTCAAAACAATTATATCTGAATTATTATTCATGAATAATTTAATCACACGCGTTGTTTTACCTGACCCTCCACACCCATTAAGATAAACGGTTTTATATCTAGCCACAGGATCATACACAGATGGTGCTGATGACTTTGATATTTTATTATTTTTGTAATATATTTCCTTAATTTCAACGTCGGCAGATTCAGAATAGCTAAGTATATTTTCTTGTTTTATTCTCCATGATCCCCATTCACCATTACCAAGTAGCGGTTTTAATAAATCTGTATATTTTTTATTTATATAAAACGAATCCGTGGCGACTCTGACAGCATCACGAGGAAATCTATTTATCATAGACAGTAGATTTATAGAAACATATGCCAAGATAGATGATCTTAAATGAGTAAATTATGGTGAGTCACCATCAAGATAACTCACAATTGTACCTAGTTTGGTTCCGTCTGACAAATAAGCATTACTCCGATTTATAAATGTGTTTTATTTTTCGTTGTATCAGCAATTATAAAATCGAGTTCAGCATCGTCCATAATCAATCTTGTACAGTGTCTTTTATGATCATATGCTCCTTCTTGAGTAAATTTACCAATTATCTTTCTACCAAGATCTTTTGCAAGTTTTTCATCATGCTCGTCCCTGCATTTACGTATATTATTAGTAATTTTAATAATGTCATCTTCATTAAGATTAGGAAATTCTTTCCTGGCATCATTAATATTAAATCTATTTGGTTCTGGTAACCAAACTTGCTTCTGTGGACTATACGATATAATCGCCTCACTCACCTGTAAAGATATTAAAATTCCAACATCAAGTATATATCGCAATAGTACTATTGGAACCCAACATTTTTCTGAAAAATGTCTTCCAAACCAAACATAAGTAATCGGATGGAGATTTTCTGCAAATTCGAATGATTCTACATGAGCAAATCCGGTTAAATCAAATCTGGTAAATGTCCGTTTATCGCAACCCTGGTCATCTCGTGTGATGGATGTCCGAATCTCTTAAAGTATTCAGAACATTCTCCGTATCCAAGAAAACTTCCAGGATAACACGCTGCCATATCAACGGAAATAACGTCATTACACTTATATTTATTATTCCATAATCCTCCGTGTCCATATTCTACACAGCTTTTATGAATATCTTCAAGAAATTCCGATCGTGTTGGTTTCCATAAATTTTTCTCCTGAGCGAAATGAGCCGCTACAGATGGAACTGTAAAACAATTATTTAATAATTGTCTAACTTTGACATCGTCTGAAGTATATTTCAGCGCAAGATTTTCCATTTCTACATTAAGAGATTCTATAAGGTAAATATCACCATTAGGCCGTACAAATTGATCGTAATGATCATATTCTGAACTTTGAAATAACCAAACGGATACAGGGTCACTTTTACTGATATTTTTGATAAAATCAAATATATGACCATCATAAAATTTAACCGCTCTATCTCGTGGAAATATTGTTACTGCTGAGGTCCATGCATGCGAATTATGATCAACGATTGTTATAGGAGCTCCTCTTGA
The DNA here is from genome assembly GCA_016617855.1 of Megalonaias nervosa. NCBI lineage: Eukaryota > Metazoa > Mollusca > Bivalvia > Unionida > Unionidae > Megalonaias > Megalonaias nervosa. The sequence continues at coordinate 127,054 of JAECUM010001950.1, forward strand.
TTCATATTTTGGTTTATATAAAATCTCTCCGGTTAACGTCTTTACCGTTATTGGAAATCTTAATTTCTTTTCTAGATCAGCAACATCTCTGATAGATGCTCCAGTATCTTTAACTGATTCTGCCCACGTATTTATTTTTTACGCCTTAAATCTGTTAAACCATTACCACGTATCGCATTTATGAAATGTTCTGTAACTCGTTCAGCGACACAGTTTATTCTTGACTCTGACAGTTTCATCGGCTTTAGATCCCCGACGTCAGGTTTATTATTCAGCGGATATATTGCATATACAACTGCAGTCACAGGGTACCCCCGTTCATAATATGGCTTATCAATACCAGTCAGTATTCCGGGTTTAGATTTATTATTTAAGAGAACAATATTATTTCCTGACTGTATGCGTACTGGATCGCGCTTGTCACGAATAATCCAAATATCTTCTTCTGTATTTACAATAAATTTTATTAAAATAAAATATTTTTGATCATCAAGGTGATTAATAATTACTTTTCCTCGTTCGTCATTCATCATATTAGTAACATTTCCAACTCTGAATGTTGACCATACATAAGCAGCGCCATCGTCACGAAATTCCTTCTTGGCTTCACGAATACGTTCGGTTATATCCTCATTTGTTAAAGCTAGATCTTGCATCAAAGTACTATATTTATATTCTGATAGTTTGTCAAGATCAAATCTGGATATCTGAGGTTCAATTGCCGATAATTCCTCCATATAATTAAGACAAGTATTTAAATTAAAATATTTGTATATATAATGATTGAAACAAAAAACAAATGTGCTTGGCTCAGAATTGGATATACTTCTCTTTGTAATAAACCGTGCGTGAACAAATACTGCGGAAATCATGCACAAAGTTTCAAAAATGGAAGTACAGGACCAATACCATGTATTCAGTGTGGTGTTGGAGTCAGAGGAAAAACTCAATTGTGTTTAAAATGTGGCGGAAAAAAATACAGGGAACTAAAACGATATTATGACAAAAAAAATAATACTTCGTCATGTAAATCTCCTATACAAACCGTAGAAGATTATCTGGTTAGATTTCAAAACAATGATTTAGACAAATAATATTATATATAAATGGAGGAAAAAGAATTTGTAGCACATCCAATATATACAAATTATGAATCATCCCGAGATGGAGTGATCAGACACTGCAAATCAAAAAACCCAGTCGGTAATCTTGATAATCTTGGTTATTTTAGATTTAATGTTGCTAGAGGAAAAAGATACTTATCAAGTAGATTCATATTCGAATGTTTTCGTGGAGTAGTTGAAAATGGACTTGTAGTTGATCATATTGATGGAAATCCCAAAAATAATCGGTTATCTAACCTGCCGGCCATTACACCTAGTCAGAATGCTACACGCGGAAATACTGGAAAATGTAGAGTATTTAAAAGGAGAGCTATTAAATCCATGAATACAGAAACAGGATGGGAAATAACTTTCCCCTCAATTAATGCGGCTGCAAAACATTTTAACATAAATCCACGATCGGTACAACGTGTTGCAGATAAAATATACAAATCTGCATATTCATTCAAATACGATCAGCCGATAATATTTGAATATATCTAACTCTGTACTCTTAATAAATAAATTGTATATAGTTCAACTCTATATTTTGCCATGGGTACCTTCACCGTCGCTGCTCTCAGTGTCACTTTCATTTTTGACAGAATCAAATAACATAATCTTTCTTAATTGCATTACACGATTATCCACGATCTTCTTTTTCTCATATTCACGAGATAGTTCGGATCTAATATTTTCGATCGAACGTGCAAGAGGCGCAAATAGCTTTACCTGCTTTTCATTTACCACCGCCAAGGATTCTAACATAGACTGATAGATTAATTTTACAAATTTATAATTGGATGGTAAAGTGTACTTATTGTCAATTTTTCTTTGTTTTAATATTTCATAATCACACAATATTTTTTCAGGATCGAGATTATCAGATAGATTTATTCCGTTATGTTTTAATTTTTTAATAGCAGAAATAATATCATTAATGTTTTCTTGGTTCATTATATAATAATTATTTCTTTAAAATAAAAAATAATATCAGTCTCTGAATAATTATTTAAAAAAATGTAGTCCCCATAACCCCATGTGAACCTCTAAGTTGCCATATGACATCTTAGCAGGATCAGAAGGTCAGGGGACTGTTTTTTGAGGATGATTGTATGATTATGATTATATATACATATGGTTATGATTTTGATTTTTGAGGACAGCACAAACCCCATGTGATCCCCTAAGTTGTCAAACAACATCTTAGCAGGATCAGAGGTTACATATAAACTTATCCTAATGACATATGATTGTATGGTTATGAATATATACAAATGGTGATGACGGGGGAATCTTGTCTACGTCCAACAGATTTTGTACACTCTCCCCCCATACAAAACCCCGGGGAGTGTAAAAGGTACACCCCTCAAGGGTGTATGATAGGAGAGTGTATTTTGTCTGTTGTGGATATCGAGGAAATTCTCCGGGTTCCCCCAATTAAATAGCATCAATCGCCAAATGCAAGATAATATCTTTAGCATTTTTGGAGACTCGAACACACGAGAGTCTGCACAACTTCGATCTACGTCCAACCGTCTTACCACTTCGGCTATCGCTCTCTTATCAATAATATAGTTAAATTTAAGTATATATAAAATATTTGTGCTGTCTCACAGAACTTGTATTACTAATAGAAATGTAGAACTGTACTTAAAGTTTTCAAAATTCATAAAATAATTACACGTATAAGTTATAATTCGTTAAGGTAACAGACAGACGGACTAATACGCTATACACGTATATACAACTGGGTTTGTACAGGTAACGACGTAGTAGTAAGTGAAATAATCATTTAATTTACTCCGCAGAGAGAGATAGCCGAGTTATCTCGCTTTATTATATATACAATTACTTTAATCATAGAAATTGATTATTTTTCATGCATTTACTAATCAGATTATTTTTTTACCCCCGATTATTTACTCAGACGTTCTACGAGCGTATATACAAATTAATATTAAGAGATTCTTGTCTTAGATCCAAAATGTTTCCTGCCTGGTCAGTAAGTTTGAAATTTATTCTTGATAATAATGGATTATGTACACGTAGATAAACTGGATTAATTGGTTCAGATACAATTAACCACCCGGGCGGATCTTTAGGACTAAATGTATATAGTATATACCCTTGTTGGGCCTGGTTAGACTTTGAAAGATCTACTTGATAACTGTCATCAATTACGTCACATACCAGATTGACCGCGATCGTAGATGTTATATTAACAATACCAGGTGAGATATGGCGACCTCCACCATGTGGATCATTATTATATTTAAGAAAAGTTGGTGTAGGTATTAATTTTTCCATGAATCACACATTCTTTTAAAGTGTTCATCAATAAGATCATTAACCGACTTCTTTAGCTCCTCAGAGTTAAATCCAGGAATTACAAATGTTGGTAGCTGTTCTTCTGTGATTCCATAATATTTAAGAAATACTGTTTTAAATAAGCGTTTATAACTTACTCGCTGAATAGGATCATCTTCATTAACTATATAAGTACTAAGAAATCTATCTACCGGTACTTTTAATGTTTTTTCTCTATCAACGATAGCCTTATTTACATATTCTAAGTCTGATGCAACCTGATTCAAATGTTGTATTGTTTCAATTATTTGATTTTTTAAGTCATCATTGTAGGAAGTGCTGATGCTGGAAAATAAATTTCTTAGATCATTAAGTATACGTCCGTGTTCAGACTTAATTGTACTAGCATATGAATTTATTTCATCAACATCAAGTACTATTATTTTACCTTTTTTACCATCAACTATTTTTGTAAAATGGGTTTCTGTTTTATCTATATAATGTATAACTCCATCACCAAAATATCGTCGCCATGGGTAAGCATTTTTTTCTGTTCGATATTCTGGAGGTTTTATAAATTTTTTAACATCTACGACGAAATCAGATCTCTGTGGTTCTGGTGGTCCTTGATAAACTGGTGGATCTTCAGGGCATCCTAATACTGATCTAATCGAACTTTGATAAATATCTACAGAGTAATCAGGGGAAATTATTTCAATAACCGCAGATAGTGTTGGTTCGTAGACAGTAATTGCTATTTTTGATTCTTTTCCTGTAATAGATTTAATTCTGCGCTGGAGCTTATCATTAATCTGTTCTATTTGATAACTGCCCGTTGGAATAGCAACAACTTGCCAATCAGGTGTTCCATCTGGTTTATTCTTATTAGCGAATACTAATGAATTATTTGGCTGTAATCCACCAAATGATTTTGATCTAATATTGGGCCAGCTATAATAAACCCGTAACTGTGCTAATGCTATCTCTTTTCAGGAATTGCGGTTGGAAAATTGACACTAAATTCCGGATTGGTCGAACTTAACGATATCATAGTAGTTTTTGACGGAGTTGTATTAGTGACGATCTGCTGAAGTAACTCCCTGTCTGTCATTATTATTATCATTATTATTTAATTCATTAAAATCATTAGCGATCACCTTAAAAGCGTCATCATAGGTTTTCATCATCATCGCGAATTCAGTATCGGATATTTCACCATCACTAACACACGAAGAAACGTACAAAGATAGTTTAGAACATGCATCTGCCACTGTATGTAATTTAATCATATAATCGTGCAATTTAGCATTTGTACAGGTATCTATCTTTTTGGCTATAATACCTAGAACACCAGCAATAGTCGTTGATGCTGAAACAATGATGGTTATAACAGTAGGTGCTGTCATCGTCAATGTTGATAATAATAATCCTGTTCCAGCAATAACAGCAGAAACCGAGTAAACAACTACATCAATAACAACTATACGTCTTTTGTATTTTTTTATTTTTATGTTATAATAGTCGATAAAATTATTTAGTTTACTGAGACGCTCACATACTTGATTGCATCTGTAACGTTGAACGTCGATGCGAGACTGAGTTTGATCCATTATACTAACAACGTCATTTAATTAAGTTTCAGCTACGAATTCTAGGCACCACCAGTAACGTCTCGGAGACATTTCCGTTGATATCAGAGTAAAGATTTCTTTGATGTTCTTGGTTAGCATCACCAATAGAGTATTACGATATTCATTCGGTGATAATGAAGTGGCAGCATTAATTTCCGAACCGTACATAGATAACCTGTATAACCCAGTTACTTCTGCGGTATGTTCGAGTGTGTTATTTTGTGGTGTCCATGTTGATGATCCTGATGCTACTGTGTACACGATATTTTTAATTTGTCCATGTGGAATTTTAATCAGATTAATTTTTTGAATAATATTAGGTATTCCACTGACAATATCATTGAGTTTCGTGTTAACGTCGGAGAGTTTTATGCAACGGTTGGTGGATCACCAAAAAAATCTTTAATGGTTTTGTTTACATTTCTACGAAAATTTAAGAATGTTTCTACATGTCTGGAAAAAGTATTATTTAGTGTGGTCATTTCATTATTGATTGTAGCTAGCGAAGTTGTTATAGGAATTTCCTTATCACCGACGTATTTCTTCGTAGCAGCATCAAAATCATATTCTGGTGTTCTAAGATTATTAATACCATTATTATTCATATTAAGAAATGCACGCATAATACCGCCGTTGGCCAATACGTATTTAGATTCTTGATCGTCGACATATTTCCTTGTTGCGGCGTCTGTATCTGCGGTTGGGTTTCCAAGGCCTATAATTTTATTTTGATTCATAATAATGCTACCTGTAAATGAATCACCAGCTTTCTTAATATAATCGCTGACTGACGTACCGGAATCTTGTATTTTACCCTATCAGTAAAAGTAACTATATTATTAACAACAGCATTAGGAACTCGTATAAGTACATCTGGCAGTTGTATATTACTAGTTTTTAATCGTCCTTCCTTATCCTGAAAAACAACTACTTCGTTTTGATCCACACTGGTTATGTTTAATAAATCATAAATTTCATTTCTGAGCTGATCGAGAGTTGCGTATTTAGATAAATCAGCTTGCTGATGACCTTTACCACGAGAAGATCTTCCATAAATATCTACCATTATATTTACTAATGTCTGTTTAAATGTGACAACGTAGTATATTCATGTACAACTTTGTGAGGTGGTTTTGTTGATTTTGATACAGCATCAAGTACGTTAAGTACTTCTCGACCACATATTGGTGGATCAGTTAATGCTTGTGTTGGTAACGTTGAATACCATATTGGAGTACTTTGATAGCCGCTAATATACTTTAAGAATTCTTTTGGTGGAGCTAGTCCATATGAATCAAAATAAATAATTCCACGTGGATCAATTGCATATCCGACCCAATGCGTGCCTGGACCAGAATTTTCATCGAGATTAATAATACCGGTTTCAATGTTATTTGGTTGTTTTGGTAATTGATCACGCATGAAAACTCCTCTAAAATTTTTTATTTTTAATTTTTTAGCAGCATCTAGTAAATCAAAATTGGACATAGGAGATATCAGTAAACTGTCCCTGGTAATCTTAGGCCTTTTCCGTACCATGAATGTGGAGTCCCTGGTAATCTTAGACCCCTTCCCTTTTTTTGATTCCCTTTCCTGTTGCTTTCTTTAATGCCATTCCAGCAGCGGTTCCAACAGCGCCTAATGCAGCTGCTTTTGCAACAGCTGGGGCTGCAGCGGCTATTAATGCTGGTATTGCTGCAAGAAGTGGAAATATACCACCCGTCTTAATTATATCTTTAATGGCACCCGCAGAAAGATTAAGTTTTATACCTTTATTTGATTTTTTGGCTTCATTGAAATGCCCGAGCTGACGTTCCGTAAGAGATAATTTATTTGAACCGCTCATCTGATCTTTCTTTAGCGATATTTTTAATCCACAATTATTTTTTGATGCTGATTGTATCCTTTTAATCTGACCAGGAGTCAGACTAACACTAACGTGATTATACGACATTATAATATTCATAAACGATCTAATTACATGTTTTCTACTGGAGCATCAACGACTCTCATTCGTCCACCAGCACCTTCAAGTAACATTGATTTATCGCTGAGTATGACAGCAATTACTCTGTAATTAGGAATATCTACAATATTTCTGTTAACACGAGCTCGAAAATGTATATCAACTATTGACTGTCTGGTTAAATCTAAATGTTCTAGTGAAAAGTAATAAATCGGATATAACGTTGTAAAATCTAACTGTGATATTTGTAAACCAGTATCAACATTTTGATCACGACCCATGAACGTCATTAGACGATGATATACACGTGCTACATGATTTTGTTCAAAATTCAGTAATATATCCTCGGATGGTTCTTGATGTCCATTTATTCTTAAAGAAACTTCGGAAACACCAAGATTGTCAAATATCATAATACTAAGATTTTGACTGTTTACTCGTGCAGCATCTTGAAGCGCAATAAATATATGTCGTGGTGCGGATATTCCCTGTTGAGAGGCTATTTGCCATGTAAATAAACCATTAATTGCGCTCTGAACAGCATCTGTGGTCATTGTTAACCATGACAACGCTGATTTACCACCTTGGTTCATAAAAGAGAGTAGATGTTCTTCTTTAGGTATTGTTGGAGTCATCACCGGCATCCACAATGAAAGTTTTGTCAGAATTACTCTACCAGGATCAGTACCAGCGGGTCGCCAGATTGCATCATCGTCGGTTGCTTTTCGTACAAGTACAACTGTGTGCTTAGCTCCGAAAATGACTTTTCTGACATTTCTGCAAAATCCAAAAATATGTGACAGTGGAATGGCACATGAAAATGCTCTTCTTCCACCACGCAACATTGCTCGACGTGATCTAAATCCTAAGTTAAAATCTGGATCTACATTAATAATCATACTTTGTACATCAGCATCGGCGTTTCTAGCAAAATTTCTTGGCCGTCCTATTTCATATTGTTGATACTCTGGAGAATTAGAAGTGTCTTTTACAAACATCATTGACGGGCCAGCCGATCTTGAATAATCGTCGCTGTATCTTGCAAGGCCAAGTATTGTCGTTGCAACGTCAACGTCTTTCTGAATTGATTCAATATTTTTACCATCAATCATATACGTAGCACTATCAAATAACGCCATAATACCATTATTAACAAAACCGACACTAACATCGTCTCCATATGCTACTGGTGCTGCAGGATTAGCGATATTTAAAATTTCACCTTCTACTTCAATAAAAGCCTCAGCGGGTAGGAAATACCTACTTGTACCCTGAACCTATAGTTCAATTCTCCCACGCTGATCTGGAATTCGAGCGTCATAAGAATAATATTGATAATCACGCATAGACTCATCTTTGAGTACTGGTGCGTCCATGTCAAATGCTGGATCAGATATTCGCTTAAACATTTTTATTATAATTATTATCGTCTAAAACGAAGACCACTTCGGGAAGTGAGACCACTTCCTGCTATCAGACTAGCGGTTATAATTTTTTCTTTTTCTGACATTGGTACATCAGCCAACTCTGCTAGTTTTTGATTAGCAACTTGATTTATTATTTTACTGACATTTGCAGGCATTACTTCAGTACTAGGTAATTTTACAGGTTGAGGTTTTCGTCGTATTAATCGTGCTAATCTATCTTTAAGCGCTGAAAATGCTTTACCAGCGAGATTACCAACAGCACCAATACCTTTTTCACGAACAACATCAATAGCTTTCATTCCCAGTTGCTTTGCGATCGGTATTGCTTTTGGGGCTATCCTTCTAAATAGACCCTGAACAACATCACCTAGTCCATCTCCGTAGGTTGTCTTGTACACTGGTAATCGTGAGTTTATTACCCTGACCATAGTTGGTCCACGTTGAGTACTATGTACGATCATTTTATTATAGTTATTGTATTTAATTATGTACTCAGTCACTGTAGTAGTCATCGGCAATTTCATTAATAAGAGACTGATAAACATCAACGTCCATGATACCGCCAGTAAATAACCGTCTGCAAATATCAGCTGCTTCATTAATTATTTCTGGAGAATTATTACCAGCTCGTTTTCCTCCAATGAGGATTTCTAGTCGTTCAACATCAGAGATAACGTTATTAGGACATAGAGTAAAATCACCTCCAGTAGAGAGACCTTCTCCAGTAAATACGAAATAAGATTTTGGAATAATTTTATCAATTTCAGATTCTTGTACTCCTAATTTCTTTAATCTTTTTTTAGATTCTTTTATTGGATTAACTAAATGACTCAAATCTTTGATATCATCGCCACGACCTAAATGTAATTCTATTAATTTTTTTATGTACGTTAACATATTCAATTAATTCGTCAATTTTATTCTCCCTAGGTATATACCGTTCAAGTGGTGGTTTTGGTAATTCTAATAATCCGAGTTGTTGTAGTGGAGTAGGAGGTGATGATGATCTTAATGGTGGTGGTAATCCCAATGTTTCAGGGAGAAAGGCAGATTGTTTTATTTTTGTACTTTTTCGTTTTGGTCTTTCTGCTTCTCCCTGTTTTGCTTCTTCTCTTTCTTTCTGTTCTTTTGCTTCTTCTTCTTCTCTTTCTTTCTGTTCTTTTGCTTCTTCTTTTTCTCGTTTTTTCCGTTCTTTTGCTTCTTCTTTTTCTCGTTCTTTCCGTTCTTTTGCTTCTTCTCTTTCTCGTTCTTTCCGTTCTTTTGCTTCTTCTCTTTCTCGTTCTTTCCGTTCTTTTGCTTCTTCTCTTTCTCGTTCTTTCCGTTCTCTTGCTTCTTCTTTTTCTCGTTCTTTCCGTTCTTTTGCTTCTTCTCTTTCTCGTTCTTTCAGTTCTTTTGCTTCTTCTCTTTCTCGTTCTTTCAGTTCTTTTGCTTCTTCTCTTTCTCGTTCTTTCTGTTCTCTTGCTTCTTCTCTTTCTTGTCTTGCTTCTTTCTTTGTTAAATTAACGAAATGATTAAAATCCCTATTATAATCTTTGTATATTATATCATCTGATTTAATTTGCTCAACGCTAGCACGTATGCGGTATATTACTCTTTGCCATTGTTCACGGGATTTAATGATATTTTGATGATCAGGCTTTAAGAATTTATCCCTCCGACCAAAATTCGTAGCAGCAAAATAAGATAATTGGTTAAAGTTTTTAATGTCATTAATTGTCTCAGTGAATTTCTCAGTAAATTTATCAAGTAGCTCAGTATTGCTCATTGAGAGAAGTTTTTGTTTTTGCGCCGTTGACATTGGTTGAGCAGCAGCTATATCAGCTGGAAGTTCACGTAAAAGTCTTTTTGTCTGTTTTGTTCTCTCCGCTATTTTTTCAGTTGCCTCAGCGGTTTTCTCTAAAACAGGAAGAAGAGGTTTAGTTGTCTCTGTAATTGGTTTAAATAATTGTTTTGTATCCTCTTCAAATTCAACATGAGATTCTTGTCGTTCATGTAATTGTTGCTTGACAGCATCACGAACAGGTAAATATTTTCTAATTGCTTCTAGTCGTTCTCGTACTAATCTAGCAGAGTGAGGTTCGCCAATGACGACCATTATTAATAATATTTATACTGATTATTTAATTACAGCAGCAGGAAGGGTGAATGACAAAAATTGAGTGACCCGGCGAGTAAACTAAACGCACTATAACATAAAAAACAAAAAGTCAAAAATACAATAATAAAAATGAGCTAACCCAAACAATTTATTATTCGTTTTTCAAACTATACGGTAATAATAAAAGTTAGGAGGTTCGGTTTAGCGTTATTGACCTTATTTTTCAGCCTCTGTAGGAACCTTTATTTTTGTAAAATAAGGTCTCGTACAAAGTGGTCTGTTCACCCTGCCTGCTGCTAGAAGTGAAGGATGTTTATATTTTTTTCTTCCGACCGACGCCAAAGAGGATGACAGGACTTTTTTCTTGGCACTAATGGTGAAATAAATTGGTACAAAATCTCAGATAATCGGGAATGGTCGGTTTTAAACTGATGAGTAAGTACGCAAGAGGTTATTCGAGTGGCGTTGTCATATGCACAATTAAGCCAAGTTTTCCTAACTGTTTGGCTATCACTTGCACTTGAGATCTGTCCCTTTCACTTTTAAACTATACCAAATGATGATATTGAGACTGATGGTGCGATGTGTTTTCCTTTGTTGAAATATATTTTGAGTAATGTAAACAATACCAGCATTACGACGATGTCCTTTTTGTATAAACCAAAGTTTGAAAGTTTATTTTCTTCTCTGTCTTCGCTAAACAAGTCATAGAAGATGACCATGTTCTTGACTATAGTCAGACAGGATCCCATCGTCTTCGCTAGGAATACCATCTACAAAGGAAATGGATTCTCCTTGAATTTCTTAATATGCAAGCCGACAACCACTATTTGTAACACCACGTGATACTCTTGGATGGACGATCAAACAAATGGGATCTGTGTTCGATCAAACTTTTGATAAACAGGCTTTTGTCTCTACTACTCTGTCCAGCAATCAACAGGTTAAAGGGATGGCTAAGATACAATGCCTCCAAGCTCTGACGATCCAAGTTTTCGTCAATCACTTTAAGAACAGAAGAGGAGGAGAATGAGATGGATGCAGTGATGACCTTGGTGCTGAGAATTCTGAGATTAGCTTCAACAACACAAGACATTTTATACATATGATACACGCTTAATGTTTTGTTTTTTGTTTTTGTTTTGTTTGTTTTTTTGTTTTTTTTTGTTGTCAGAAAGTGTATTATTATTATCATGACAAACTCTCTGTAGATGTCTTCTCGAAGCTCCAAAGGTGAATATGCTCTTCTAAATTAGTAATTGGCATGAATATATTTCTCTTTGAGGAAATAATCATACTAATTACAAAGGGTATCTACTGGTAAAGAGTGTAAAATAACCTTTTAGTACTAACACGCACACCGCACCTCTTGAAGGATCCTCATCTTGAGGCGGCACTTCTAAGCGTTTTGTATAATCTTTTAAGCTTTCAGCCACTGGAAAAATTCGTTGTAGGTAGAAGACGTGGCATCGAAGTTTTTTTTTAGTTGTGGGTAATTGGTGAATGTCTGACCATTTGAACATTTTCAAGGTAATCAATCCACTTATAGCATTCTCGTGCCACTGGCTAAAACGTCTGTGTCGTAAAGGATGCAATTGTTCTTTGAGTTTCACTTCAATCTGTACATGCTCGCTGTATATACGTTATCTTGACTAAGGAGGAAAACTAAGAATGTTCTCTTCAAAAGTATCCATGGAGATAATAATCATGCCCTACCAAAGGAGGATAGTGACAGAACGGAGACAATCAGGTACGTTCAAGGAAAACTGAGTCTTTATAATTCCATTCGTGGATCTTCACACCACAACTGAAACACTGTACTTGATCTACTCGTCCCAAGTAGACAAATCCAGCCCTAGATAACGAGTTTGTCCTGGTTATTCCATCCAGAACTTTGGACCATTCCTTGAACGTCTTGAGTCGACTTTCAAAGTCACAATATCCAGGCAAAGCCACAGAGGAAACGCGGATTCTTCCTTGATTTGTACATCTCGTTGAGCTAGTGACGGACCCACTAATGACTCCGATGAGCTAGTGGTGTCCAGAGTGGTGAACGAGCGCATGGATGAGATCAAACCAAAGCATCACATTTATCTCTAAAGCAGAAATATCGTGCTGCATAATAGAGCAGTAAGGCACACAAACGGCATCGCGAACGCTAGTAAAGCTGTAAGGCACGCGAACGGCATCGCTGTCGATGGTAGAGGAACGGAAAGGTCGTGCTGAATCGCTGGTATCACAGAGATAGGCATCACTCTGGGTGCAGGGCACAGCATCGTACTCGAGTTCATTATTTAACTTGGAAACTGTAACGGGCCCCTCACTCGGTTGTTTTGTCATTAATTTCTCATTATCGGCGGAAGTGTGTTGACCTCAAAATAGAAATTGGAGTCACTGGTGGGTCCCTCACTAGGTTGCTTTGTTGATCAGTTTTCTTTGTCAGAGTTTGTATTCACAAAGAACAGTTGGTCTTGGAGCTTTCCCTTTTTTTTTATAGTAGAGCTCATCGTGTATGTACGGTAAAGTGTTGTGGTCTGGTACATATTCTGATGGACATTTTCAAATGGTCGACTGATGATATTGTAGTTTTGTAAAGGTACTATTTTGTGTGAATCCAATGTTTCACGCGAAAGTCTTGATCTTTCCGAACTTTAAAGCGTCTTTGTCACGTTGTGTGAGAAAATTTGTTAACAATTCCTGCTCATGTTTATAAATGTCTTCTGATAGAATTCGTAATTCAAATTACTTTGGGTAAAGTCAATACGTGTTATATATAATATTAAGTCATTAGACCGATTCTGAAACAAAGAAAATACCTGTCCGTGAATTAGCCATTGTGTTACGGTCAGACTCGCGGTTACTTCCTTTGAAGATCTCGCCGCGCGGC
>JAECUM010001951.1:0-13796 GCA_016617855.1 Megalonaias nervosa
ATTTCAAAATCATCAGTGCCACCTCCTAGAGTTGTGCACGAGTACACCGTTAACCAGCAGCTATCGTTTTAAACAACTATTATATTATATTGTATAATGGTAGATATTTACGGAAGATCAGCTAAAACTAAAACCCAACAAACACCAGGTGAAGATTTACTCAAACGAGTAACAAAACAGATCAATGACCTGCTCAATCTTGCCAACGTTGATCCTGGTGAACTTGTAGTATTTCAAAACCGTGAAGGAAAATTGATGACGAGCAATATTTCAATCAGCGATATCATTGTTCGTAACAGGGCAACACGAGAAAGTCTCGTTGCTGTGTATGACGGAGAAGGAAAGCTTGTCCCTAGTGTTGTTACTCCGTCGTCGATCCGAGATAGTATATCCGAACGAGTTTCAAAGACCGGTTATATGATGACCGGCATTCTCAACATGAACAACAATAAAATTACCAATGTGGGAGAACCAACAAATAATCTCGACGCGCAACAAAGATGTACGTCGACGATAACAACATCCCAATGACAACTTCGTTGTCGACGGTCAATGATGGAATGAACTGAATTTTCTAATCACGTACAAACGTTTCTGAATTTTCGTAGAAACATGAACAAAGTTATTAATGATTTCTTTGGAAGTCCACCAACCGTTGACATAAAACTCGCCGACGTTAACGCGAGACTCAGCGATATCATCAGTGGAATCCCTGATATTGTTAAAAAAACTAACCTCGTTAAAATTCCTCACGCGCAGATCAACAATATCGTGTACACAGTATCATCAGGATCATGAACGTGGATACCGCAAGATAAACACTATCAAACATACCGCGACGGTTACTGGTGTGTACAGGCTGTCCGTGTTCAGCTCTGCAAAATTTAGGATATTTACTACATTTCCATGGCGTCAATCAACCGATAATTCTTCTGGAACTGTATCTGTAGTGCTAAATAAAAATACCGAAGAAACGTTTATACTGGAACCATCTGATAAAAATTAACCGCAGGGTCCTACTGGTGGTGTCTAGAATTTGTCGCTGAAACACCACAATTGATTACTTAATACTTCAGAATTTTGAATTAGTCACGTTAATCTACTTGATAATGATCGACGCTAACCAACACAGATACAATCAAGTATGTGAGTGTCAAACCAAGCAAAAAATATCATCGACGAGTACAGCGCAGAAGTAAAAAAATATCGCAGACGCGCAGTTGTCATCGACGTAGTTGTTTATTCGGCGTCGATTATCATCGGATCGTCTGGTGTAATTTTGTCTGCGGTAACGATGACGTCACCGGCAGTTGCAATAATTTGTGTTTCATCCGCGACAACAATTGCTGGTGTTCTTAATATCATCGCAAAAAAATATCGACGTGTACAAACGCGAAATTACACTTTAAAACTGCACGCGGTGACGTTAGCATACTCGAAGCTATCGTCGTTGATTTCGTCGTTCCTCAACGACGGTATAATTACCGACGAGTTTAAAAAAAATAATGGAGATTTACAACGAGGCATTAGAACCGAAAAAATCCTGATTGTTTGCAAAATTCACAAACTTGATTTAAAATCTTAATTTAATAATAATAATAATGTCGTCAACGATGGAACTGCTGCAACAGATAGCTAAAAATACAGCTCCGCGAGAAACAACAATGATATCAACCAGTTCAACTAATCCTGAATTTAGTGTTGTTTTTCCAACTGCAATTTCAGCGAGCGAAATAGCACTAGCACAATTGCGAGTTTATTATAGCTGGCCAAATATCAGATCAAAATCATTTGGTGGATTACAGCCAAATAACTCGTTGGTGTTCACGAACAAAAATAACCAGATGTAACTCCAGATTGGCAAGTTGTAAGTGTACCCACTGGAAGTTACCAAATAGAACAGCTCAATGAAGAATTCCAACGTAGAATTAAATCTATAACGGGTAAAGAATCAAAAATATCTATCACGGTTCTCATCCACGATAGAAATATATTCACCGGATTACGTCGTAGATATTTATCAAAGTTCGATCAGATCTGTGTTAGGATGGCCTGAAGTTGCGTCGGATTGTGTTGGACCACCAGAACCACCCCGAGATGAATTTTTTACAACGGAAAAAATTAAAGACAATTTCCGTGTACAGAAGTTTATATCTGTGGAACGTCGATAAATATTTTATCGATGGTGCTGAAAGTATTCCTGATCTAGAAGAAGAATACATAAAAGACCCTGCAGGGGGGAAGTGAGTAATTCATGAAAATTTCATCACTAACGTTAATGATTTCATGAATAAAGAATTTAATCGAACTCTTGCAGATGTTAAATTTGATTTTGCCATTATAATAAAAAATACAGTAAGTTCATAAAAGAAATAATCATTGATAAAATTCGTCACTTAAATCGAATTTTGTACGATTTTGATTTTCTTAAACATATTTTAGCTAGAAATGTATATCATCATTTTAAATTGATTTCACCTGATGCTGCTCAAAGAATGATTAACATAGTCACATCGATGGTAAAAATTCCTGATTCTATCAACATGAACGATTATTTTCCAAAGGTTTTAGAATCATGGTGGAAAGTAGCTCCACCACCAACCATTCTCCGATACGATAATGATCCGTACGACTGCGGCAGGTAGATATCATTGGGCATCGTCAATATAACATCAACGATAACAGTCAATCTAGTATGTGACGCCATTGATGGAAGTTATCAAGTGGATTTACAAAACTGTAATCAAGCTCAGCAAGGACACATTTTATACACATTTACCGCTCAAGTCCCCCCCCACCCGTATTTAATTGTATGAGAACCAATCAACGTTGTTTATCTGCGTGTGCATAATCCACTGTTATCAAGGGTAAATTTTAAGCTTACTGATCAATCCGGACACCTTTTGGATTTACAAGGAGAATCACTAATCGTAAATCTGTATGTGAGATCGTAGAAAAATAAAAATTTGTCAAATAAATTTGAATAAATCTGAAATTCTAACTAAATTTCGTAATTTGACGGGTAAGTTAGTACTAAAAAAAAAGAAAATCTGATTAAAATTTGAAAAATCGGATATGTATAATGGTACTCAAAAAATCAAAATTCGAAGAAATTTCAGTGAAATTGTCTGATTTATTTTAAAATCTAACTAATAGATTTATTAATAATAGAAATAAATTTGAATAAATCTGATTTTTTATTGAAATTCTAACTAAATTTCATAATTTGACGGATAAGTTAGTACTCAAAAAAATCAAAATGCGAAGAAATTCTAAAAACTCGGATGGGTATAATGGTCCTAAAAAAAATCAAAATTCGAAGAAATTTCAGTGAAATTGTCTGATTTATTTTAAAATCTAACAAATAAATTTATTAATAATAAAAATAAATTTGAATAAATCTGATATTTTACTGAAATTCTAACTAAATTTCATAATTTGACGGGTAAGTTAATACTTTAAAAAATAATCAAAATTCGAAGAAAATCTGAAAAATCGGATGGGTAAGTTACCTGATTAAAATAAAACATTTGACTGAATTTCACAATTTGATGGGCGGATTACCCGATTAATTTCAAAATCTGAATAAATCTAAATAAATAAATCTTTATTAATAAAAAAATTAATTTGAATAAATCTGATTTTTTTAAACTGTATTTTAGCTGGTACCACGACCGTTGGTTTAGTTGTCACAACATTCACTTTCACTTTCACTGTGGGTCGAGTAACACTCGTCGCTATCTTTCCCAGTAACTCTTCCGCGGCTCTATTCGCTGTCATAATCTCGTTCAGTTGTGTTATACGAGCATTTACTTTCTTTTTTGTTTCGTATTCGTGAGATAATTCTGATTTAATTTTTTCGATTTCGTGAAAGCGGTACAAATAATTTTACCTGACCATCTGTAACTGCCGCGAGCGATTGTAACATTGCCTGCTGAATTAACTTTATGAATCTGTAATCGGCTGGTAGTGTATACCTGTTTTCGGATTTTCGAAATTGTAATGATTCACAATCATACATAATTTTTTCAGGATTAAGTTCATCAGAAATTGTTATACCGTCATGTTGTAACTGCTTAATGGCAGCAATAATAGCATTAATATTTTCTTGATTCATTACATAATAAATATTCATTTGAAGTAAAAATATTTCTGAATCAGAATTAATATAATAATAAAAATAAAAATCTGAATCAAAATAATATTAATAAAAATAAAAATATAAAAACAAATTTTTCTGAATCAGAATTAATATAATAAAAATGAAATATTAATAAAAATAAAAATCTGAATCAGAATTAATATAATAATAAAAATAAAATACTAATAAAATAAAAATCTGAATCAGAATAATAAAAACAAAAATAAAATATTGATAAAAATAAAAATCTGAATCAGAATTAATATATTAATAAAACTAAAACATCAATAAGAATAAAAATCTGAATCAGAATAATAAAAAATAAAAATAAAATATTAATAAAAATAAAAATCTGAATCAGAATAAAAAAAACTAAAAATAAAATATTAATGAAAATAAAAATTTGAATCAGAATAATAAAAATAAAAATAAAATATTAATAAAAATAAAAGTCTAATCAGAATTAGTATAATAATGAAAATAAAATATTAATAAAAATAAAAATCTTAATCAGAATAATAAAAGTAATAGATATAAAAAAATATTTCTGAATCTGAAAATAAAAAATTACAAAACATATAATCACAGCACAACCCCATGTGAACTCCTAGCTTGCCAATCGACATTCTAGCAAGCTCTGGCATTCGAATCAATCCTCATGTGAACTCCTAGGGCGCGAAACGACATCCTAGCAAGCTCAGGGGTATTCGAAATTAGACGCGAAACACAATCCCCATGTGAACTCCTAGGTTGCCAAACGACATCCTAGCATGCTCAGAAGATGCGCATAACTTATCTCTAAGTACTTAACTAACTTATCTCTAGGGACAACACATACATAAACTTATCTCTAGGGACGGCACATGCACAGACGGGACCTTCTCTACGTTCAACAGATAATGCACACTCTCCCCCCATAATCAACCCCGGAAAGTGGAAAAGTGCACCCACCACGTGGTGACATGGTGGGAGAGTGTATTTGTCGGTTGAAGTTCGAGGGCTGGCGGAGCCCCAACTGTTAAGAAAAATTTGGCATCATGCCGCCCCATCGACAATGTGTCTGCCATGGGAATCGAATCCCAGGCCTCAGTTTTCAGAATCCAACGTTCTTAACACTGTACCATGGTCCAATTCCTGCAAATACATGTTTGGAAATTACTATGAAGTTACCTATGCTACTACGTGGACTGCAGTGATAAATCCTACACACGTTTCAACTGACGTGAATTTATTTTAATTTCACACACATTTGAACTGAATAAACTGTAATGTGGATTTATTTTAATTTCACACACATTTTAACTGAATACATCGTGGACATAAAATACCGCCGGATGTATTGGAAACAGATGTTGCGTGACTGTAACATTTAAAAATAACCTAACTGGAATTTCACACATACCTGCTGAGCACGTATACGCGCTTAACTTAATGAATTTGCACGCAAAATAATCTGAATTTATGAACCCTCCCAATGATATTATGATGGAGGATAAATATCCTTCAAATCACTGACTACAGAAAAAAAAAAGAATCGCTACAGTAATGTAATGTCACGCAGTAACAAGCGAGACAACTGCTCAGTTATTCTATCAGCGATGACAGAGTTATCTCGCTTAATCATTAAGAAGTTGACGCGTACTGAAATTCGCTGTTCGAATTTCTTTGAAAATGCCGATTTGGTTATATTATTTGCGCCATACTGTATCGAACGCGGGGTAATATCAAAATATTTAGCAGCTGCGTTTATCGATGGAAATATTATTTCTTCGCCTGTTTCTACATTTGTAGATTTAACAGTTCTCCTTGCAAACATTTTACATCTCCCAGTATTTCCATACGCATTATTCTGGCTTTGTGTTATAGATTGCAGGTTTGATAAATAGTTATTTTTTTGATCTCGATTAATATGATCTATCACAAGTCCATCTTCGATGACTCCATAATAACATTCGAATAGGAATCTTTGAGATAGATACATTTTATTTCCAGCACGAAATTTGAGATAACGAACACCATTGTCAGAACCGATTGAGTTTTTTAATCGACAGTTCCAGATTACACCATCACGAGATGTTTCATAATTCTTGATGATGGGATGTTTATTTGTCTAAATTATTATTTTGATAATCTCGCGATGTAGTCTTCGGCGGTTTTTATCGGGGAGTTGTCAGAGTTGTATTCTGTATCATAATATCGTTTCAATTCTCTGTACCTTTTACCACCACAACGCACACACAACTGAGTTTCTCCTCTGACTCCAACACCGCATCGTAAACACGGTTTTTGGTCCAACACTTCCTCGTCGACAACTTTGCATGTGGTAACCACAGAATTCGTTTACGCATGCGCGATTACAAGGAGTTGTAAATCCTATCATTAACCAACTGCATTTATTATTTGCTTGTATCATTAGATATATAATTAAAGTTTAATTAAACACATATTTGCCTTAATTATAATATGGAGGAATTTACGAGATTATCCGCAATTAAGCCTTCTAGAGCTAGATTTGATATTGACAAACTGCCGAAACCAAAATTTACTTTTTCGATGAAAGATTTGGCGCTGATTAACAACGATATAACTGACCGTATCAACGAAGCCAAGTAGGAATTTCACGACGATGGTACGTGGTCAACATTTAAAATCATAAACGGTATCGACGCTACAATGAATGACGAGCGAGGAAGAAACATCATTAACTATCTCGATGATCAGCGATATATTATTCTAATAAAATTTATTATACAGACAGACGACGAAGTTTGGATTATCCGTGACAAACGTGACCCTGTTCGTGTACATGTTGGAAGTAGCATTGTCACGTTGAATAAAAATTCCAAACCAGGTACGCTGATCGGCATCTACAAACCATATTATGAACGGGCGTATCGTGTGGTTGCAGTTGTTTATGCGTTATATCCGCTAAACGATAAACCTAGCGTTAATGATCTTGCACCGATGAAGCTATCAAGGATAAATTGTGTAGCTGGGCGAGTTACAGAACATTTCGCAGGAGCGATACGTGGAAACGGTTTAACAGATTTGCGACGTGAAAAAATAAACACATGGGCAGAAAAAGTTAAAGATACCGGAGCGTCTATCAGCGACGTTGCTGAACTAGAAAAAATATTAAGATTTCCGATTACGGTGAAGACTAATACCGGAGAGATTATATACAAACTGAAGTACACGAAAAATGGAACTCCGATAACAATCATTGATCATAACGCGCATGCATATTATTATCAGAATAAATATTATTATCATTATCAGAATAAAGAATAAAATCTGATTCTAAATAAATATTGTTATTATTATCAGAAAATAAATTATTCCTCTTGTTTGGTTGGTACCACAGTCACTGTTACAGATTTAGTTTCGTCGTCGTTACAATCACTGGTAACGGCGCTTTCTCGATCACAATCATCACTGACATTACAAGCAGACATAATTTCTTTTGCTTGTCTTATACGAGCGTTTACAAGTCTCTTTGATTCGTACTCGTTAGATAATTACGACCTAATCTTTTCAACTGAACGTGCAAGAGGGGCAAATAGTTTAACCTGTGCGTCTTCAACTGTTCTCAGCGACTGAAACATTGCCTGTTGAATCATCTTTATAAATCTGTAATTGGCTGGTAGTGTATTATATCTGTTTTCGATTTTTTGTTGTTGTAAGTTTTCAAAGTCACACGTGATTTTTTTTTTCAGGATCGAGTTCACCAGAAATTTTTATACCGTTACTCTGTAATTGCTCAATCGCAACAATAATATCATTGATGTTTTCAGGATTCATTATATAATAAGTATTTGTTTAAATTAAGTATTTGTTTAAAATAAAAAAAAAATTATTTATGTTCTGTACGAGACATAATCAGTCAAAATATTTAAATATAATTCGCTGATCATATTTAATTCAAAATGCTGATTTGGTTATATTATTTGCGACACGATATACAGAAGCTGGGTTAATAATTCTTGATGATGGGATGCTTCACAAATTCATTTTTATTCATTATTGTATATTATTTGATAACTCAAACATAAAATCTCCATCGACTATGGCGAATCTACCTATTTTATATATTATTATAAGATTCTGCATCGAATAACAATGATTCAGATTGGTCAAATAATACTTGATGGATAGTGGTACTTTTAGTTTTTAGGTGAGAGAAAATCCTACAAATTTAGATCAGCCATACTGTTTTTTTTTCAGTAAAAATTCCTCAATGGTCGTAGGATTCTCCCGCTTCACTAATATTTTTGGACTTCTTGTTTTATAACTGCAATTAAAGCGCGATATCTATCTCCTCCACAGTCAGTACATATTGAATATTTGCCACGAACACCTTTTCGACAGACTAAGAATGGCTGTGGTCCTTGTGACTGTTTTTCGCTACTTGATAAGGATGAAGCCCACACTATTCCTTGTAGCAATTTTTGTTACAAAAATTAGTTGATCCTTGCAATAACCATCTACATTTATTTAAACCAGTTTGAAATGGCATATATATTTATTACCATATATTTAATTAAAATTTATTTATAATTGAATATAAATTTATAATATAAAAGATGTCCTTGAATAGGGTGTTAACAAAGAACACTCGTCTTGAAACTGTTACAGAGTTGATGAAGGAATATGAAGATCTTACCTGGAAAACAGTAAAATATCCAAAGTCAAATAATGATTTGGTTCGTCTTTCTGAAAAAAAAATTAAATACCTTAAAAACTTTAAAGAACATAAGAAAAAATATAAGGATGTTCTTGATAAAATAAAATTATTGCCGTTGAAGAAATTTATCAAATTTGATCTTGACGTGATAACCCCAGATGTAGTTGACGCTAATTTGATGAATAAAATCAACGAAGCCAAAATAGAGTTTATACGCGATGGCGCAGAATTTGTTTGGTCGACGTTCAGAATTATGTACAGCACCGGCGCTATTGTCGATGCTACAATGAATGATATTCATGCTAGACCAATTATTGATCATCTCAACAGAGTACAAAAATATATTTTCAGAATAAAGTTTATTACGTCGACGGATGATGGTATGTGCATTATTCGTGATGAACGTGATTCTGTACGAGTATCTTGTCATAATAAAAATATTATAACGATAAATAAAAACTCAAAACCAGGAATACTAACTGGAATCGATTAAACGTATTATGAACGAGCATATCTTGCAACCGCGGTCGTATATGCGGTTTATAAACTCAATGATCCTGACGCTGGAAAACTCCTAAAAATGAAAATTTCTAAACTGAATTGTGTAGCTGAGCGAGTTACAGAACACTTTACAATCGCGATGTGTGGGAAAGGTTTAGCGGATATAAGACGTAGAATAATAAATACGTGGGCAGAAACAGTTAAAGATACCGGAGTGTCCATCGACGATGTTGCTGAACTAGAAAAAAAATTAAAATTTCCAATAACAGTAAAGATGTTAACCGGAGGAGTTTTACACAAATCAAAATATAAATCAAGGGGAGTTCCGATAACGATTATTGATCATGACGCACATTCATATACGACAGCGGTTACAATATTTCCACGAAACATAACAGTTAAATTTTATAGCGATTATATATTTGATTCTATTAGAAATATCAATGAGAGTGACCCTACATCTGTTTGGCTGTTTCAAAGTTCCGATGATGAAAATTATGATCAGTTTGTACGGCCTAGCGGAGAAATGTATCGTACAGAATCACTCCATGAAGAAATGAGAAATCTTCCTCGGAAATACTCGAACGATAATGATGTTATCGGACAATTACTGAATAACTGTTTTACCGTTCCATCGGTTGCTGCACACATTGCACAGGAGAAAAATTCATGGAGACCTACAAGATCGGAATTTCTTGTTGATGCCCACCATAGCTGCATCGAATACGCACACGGCGGATTATGGAATACTAAATATGATTATAGCGACGTTATCTCAGTTGACCTGGTAGCGTGTTATCCTGGAAGTTTTCTTGGATGCGGAGAGTGTTCTGAATACTTTAAAAGATTTGTTCATCCAACTCGCGAGATGACCAGAGTTGCGATAAACGAGTTTTACCAGATTTTGATTTAGCCGGATTTGTTTGAATAGAGTCATTCGAGTTTGCACAAAATCTCCATCCAATTGTTTATGTTTGGTTTGGAAGACATTTTTCAGAAAAATACTGGGCTCCAATAGTACTATTACGATATATGATTGATGTAAAAATATTGATATCGTTGGTTGTAAGTAAAGCGATAATATCGTATCGTCCGCAGAAGCAAGTTTGGTTATCAGAACCAGATAAATTTGATGCAGAAAGAGATATCAGGGAAACATTTCCTAATCTTGAGGAGGATGAAATTATTAAAATTGTCAACAATGTATCCAAATACAACAAAGAAAATAATGAGAAAGCTGCAAAGGATCTCGGCAGAAATATAATCGGTAAGTTTACTCAGGGTGGTACGTGTGATCTTAAACGAGCCTGTACAAGATTAATCATGGACGATGAAGAACTCGATTTCATCATCGCTGACACAACAGAGGAAGATACATTTACAAACCGAAATGATATTTATTTATCGGACAAAACTAAATTAGGTACAATTGTGTGTTATATTGATGGTGAGTCACAGCAATTTACTCATTTGAGATCTTCGATGCTCGCGTACGTTTCAATAAACTTATTATCGATGATAAACAGGTTTCCGTTAAGCGCGGTCAGAATTGCCACAGATTCATTTTATATAAGTAAAAAATATTTAAATTTACTAGATAAATTACTTGGCGCTGGTGAATGGAGATCATGGAGAATAAAACGCGAAAACATATTTAGTTATTCTGAATTTGCAGACGTTAAAATCGTGGAGAAATATTACAAAAATAACAATCAGATATCAGCATCGTTAGCACCATCTGCATATGATCCTGTAGCCAGATATAAAACCGTTTATCTTAATGGATGTGGCGGTTCTGGTAAAACAACGCGTATAATTAAATTATTTCGAAATTCTGATATGATTGTCTTGACACCCACACATAGATTAGCCAGAGAAATGAGCGAACGTGAAGTTAATTCGTGTACATATCATAGTTTCTTTCGATGGTGCGTAGATACGTGGAGTCCATCGCGAATGGGAGAGAAGGATATGCCGAAAATTATTATTTAGGACGAAATATGTACGGTATCGTTGGAAGTATTAAAAATGTTTCTTGATTGGTTGTTAACAAAAAATACAGCTGTGATAATGTGTGGTGATCATGGTCACCCGCCACCTTTTGTTGGGCAATCTCCGCACGAATGGTTAAAAAAGTTTGTAGATTATTACGAAGAAATAACTGATGATCATAGAGCTACTGATGTAGTGCTAAAGGAATTAAAAAAAAATTAATCAGATTACAACCAGATGAAATACAATATGTAATAATGCGTGAAATAATTACAGAAACTACAATAATTGATTTTTGGAATTTATGGAGATCTGTTGATTTGATAGTTGCAAGTAGAAAGATAGTCAGAGATACACTGCAAGAGAAAGTATTTCTGTTACATAAAGAAAAATTTTCAAATCTACCTGTACCATTATGTTATCGCCCAACAGATACTCGACGACAGAATATTGAAGTTGAAATTCCGGGTAGTGGTAAACAAAATTTTGCATTAAATGATGCTGTTTTAGTTTCTGTCAGTGTTGGTAAGAACGTGCTAATTATGGATAAATCACCGTGGATGTTAGGATACGCTATAACGATTCATTCATCACAGGGATTAACTATCTCCGATACAAATATTTGGATTGTCGATGATAGAACTGAGTGGTCAAATTTAGTTTATCTCGCAGTAACTCGAGTCAGACAAATATTCACCTGCACAAAGTTGTAATAGACAGCGATAATAATATAATCGTTGACGATGGTGGGGAAGAAATTATCAGAAGAAAATTATCTGCTTATAAATAACTCGACAAAAAAATAATCGCAATTTTGATATTGATGTTAAATTTATTATGACACTGAAAGAACAACAGAATAATCATTGTGCGAGCTGTAACACAATCATGTCATGGCAGTATTTGAATAATAATCCAAGACAATTTACCGTGGGTAGGATTAATAATAGTCTTGGTCACACACGCGGCAATGTAATGTTGACCTGTCGTGAATGTAATCGACGTCTGGGCGCTAGTTTAAAGTGAGCGCGGTGATAACTGTGTGTCTTCAGGAATTACTTGTAATTGTTCGCGTACAAATCCACGTTGAGTAGCAGTTGAATCTAGTCTGTAGATTGCAGGTCTACCCGTAGATGTAACCACGCTGGAAATTTTATGTGTTGTCACACTCCAAATAGGATCAGTTGCTCTTTTTTTTTTACATCCTTCAAGTTCACCAGGTTCATATAATTATCTGACAGTCACATTACCTAGTACTGGTTGAGAGGAAGAGTTATGTCGTTGTATTGGTATATGTTTCTTTGTGATCGCATTGGTAGGCTTCATAGAAGTTGCACGAGGTATTATCATTACTTAACGCAGCTATCACACTTGGTAATAGTGCAACCCATTCACGAGATCTTTCATCTGTGGATATTTCCATTGCATATTGGTATCCAAATAACCGTTCAGCAAGTGTTCGATTAAATCGTTCAACGATTGCCTGATCACGATGAACTGCAGTGTTTCCTCGTCTGATTATAACGTTGTGTTTTTTCATTAGCGATGATACTGCACCAAGAAATTCTTTGCCAGGATCAACCTGTAGTTGTTGTGGCCATCGCAAGGGTCCTTGTTGATAAATTGGTTCAAGCGCAGATGCAACTTCAGTTGCTGTTTATGTTGATAATGGTTCTGCTTCTTTATATCTACTTGCAACGTCAACGACAGTTAACGCGTATTTGTATGTGCGTGATTGACGTCTACCAATTTTAATAGTATCGTGAGGTAAAAACAAAATATCTGCCTGATGAACTTCATTTGGAGTGCTGACATCAAAATGTGCGTACTGAATTTTTTAGGGGGTGGTAGATAAATTTGCCATCTTGCCTGTCGTGCCAACCAATTTGAAGCAGCAGAACTTAAAACATTTGGTGCATCAGCAAGTGTACTAATCGCTGCTCTCTCTCTCCAATATCTTCTTGGGCTGTAATAAATCGATTCCATTATTTTAATAAGACTAGTTTACCTTTCATCGCAGATTTTACTAGGAAGCTAGCAAGTTTTTCTCCTAGATTTAACCTAGGAGATTTAATTTTTTATAGAATTCACCGCGTGAATCAACTTCACATCTGCAATTTGTCGTTGTTGTAGATCTTTATTTTTATACGCAACATCATGAACGTGACACGCTTGATCAATCGCATTTATTGGATACTCTCCAGGCCTTGGTTGAT
The DNA here is from genome assembly GCA_016617855.1 of Megalonaias nervosa. Taxonomy (NCBI): domain Eukaryota; kingdom Metazoa; phylum Mollusca; class Bivalvia; order Unionida; family Unionidae; genus Megalonaias; species Megalonaias nervosa. The sequence continues at coordinate 13,535 of JAECUM010001951.1, forward strand.
CTCGTTCGTCAAGTTGGATATCAAGTCGTGTTCCAGAACCACAATAATTATATCCAGGAAGATGGTTTACTCCTGGGTATTTGGCCCATGGATTCCCTGGTAATTTTCCTAGTGAAGCAGCGATATCACCACCCTTGATATTCATCAAGGACGAAATAAATCTGTATTTGCTTGTACCACATTTCACACACTTGCCTGTAAGTGCTCGCTTGCTATTTCTTTTGTTATTATTGTTGTTAGTCCAGTGGTGGGGGTGGATGTT